>JH720306.1:656198-943559 GCA_000231825.2 Tetrahymena elliotti 4EA | reverse complement strand
TTGTGTTAGTGCATCTAAAGAGATTTGATGTATTAGATTAGATAATATAGTTATGTAAATTTTCTACTTTATATATACATTTCGATAATATAAAAAAAATTTACATATTACAAAGCTGATATTCCATAATTTAAAAAAATTTGTTAAAAAATAAATTGATGATTTTATCTATTATTTATTTCAATACAAAATGTTAATAATAAATTAAAAACATTAATTGAACTATCTAAATGTTATTTCTTAACTTTAAAAATTTTACATTTGTTTAGGTTTTTAAAAATTTTTTAAATTATTTATGCGTGTTAAGCTGTTTTTGATTTTTTTTATTATTTGTAGATTTTTTCACTTTTAGCAAAAATTAAAATAATGATTCTTTATATCTATTATGTATGTATTTACCTTAAAATTTTTAGTAATTCATTATTATTTTTTATTAATAATCAAGATAATATTGATATTTCTGCAATAGATTCTCTTTATCATAAGTCAAAATTATTGCTTTGATACCAAATAATTTTTTTTTAAGAGATTCAAATGAATTTTAATAGAGCATCTTAGGTACAAGTTTTGCAGTGTCTAGTACAAAACTAATCAAAATAATCTAATCAGTTTGTTCGCTTCTGTAAATAACATAAATAGGTTCGTTATCACTTAATCATTATTCAAAATCAATTTCTCCTTTGTCAAAAGTTTCTTAAATGACAACAAAATCACGATTTTCGAACTTTAAAATAATTGCAGAATAAACTCTACCCTTTATTAATTCAAAAGCGTATAACCTTGCTCAGAGAGAACCACCTATTAAATTTATTTATTAATTTTTTTGCATTAATAAATTCCAAAGAGACTAATCAGAGCAATAAGAAATATCAAAATATAGCAATTTTTCATTTTTTAGCTTTTAATTATTGTTATTTGTAATAAATACTTTATTTTAATTCACAATTTTTGATTAATTTTACAGCTAAAGTTTTGCAAAACCATTTAAGTTATTAAAACACGTTTTTCATTTAAAAGCAAATGTTTAAATGAATAACATTTTAGTATTATTAACTATGTAGAATTCAATTTTCTCAACAATTTATAAATGAAAAATTACTTTCGATTTCCAGTTTCCATAAAATTTTCAAAAACTTAATTTTTAAATACAAGAAAAACTCAAAAATCAGTTTTTAATTATTATTTTAACTTTATTGTCTAAATTTTTTCTTTTTACTTTTCAGATAATTTAAAAATTATCTTTTCTCAGAAAGATTTTTCTAAATTCCCTCCAATTTTACTCCTACCGTTTTTTAAGAGTAAAAAATATTCAATAGAAAAAAAACAGAGATCCTGAATTAGATTATTTCTCGAATTGTTCTATTAATCTAAAAATTAAAAAATAGAACATGACTTTTTTCTTTTTGATTAATCAAAATTCCAAGCAAAGACATTAATATAAAATTGAATTGTTCTAATGTTAACCCTTATTATTGAACCACAAAATTTTTTTTGAAAATTTAAAGATTGTGTTTAATTATTTTATTACATTTAGGTATAGTTTACAATAAGATATAAAAAATATATTTAAAATATTAATTAGAATGGTTTTCATAATTACCATCATCAAACTAGAAACTTTAAGAATTCTTCATAACTTACGTTATAGCCTTATTAGAAGTTAACATATTTATCCTCAACCAATTTGTAATAGAATCTTTTAGTATTATTTTTATTACATATTAAAATTTAATTAAAAAGAATAATTACAGATGTTCTAATGGTGAACCGCTTCCAGCTATGACGATATTTAGAGGACAGTATTTAGTGCTTTTTCTCCTACAAAAATAAAATTTTAATTTTAGTTAAAAAAAAAGAACAAATTACTTTCTTAATTCTGAAATAAGATTAGAAAGTTGCTCATTTATTCTATTATGTGTGTTAGCATAGAGGTTTTCCTAAATAAAATTAATTAGTTTATATCTTCTATAATTTAAATTATCTTATTTACTTCTGTGAAAACTTAATTAAAATCTGTAGAGCCAATAACATCTTAAATATAATTCCAATCAGTTCCGCTTTTAATTTAATAAAGAAATTCTTAACTATTTTAAGAATAACGAAATGCTATTTTACTTTGTATTAATATATAAAATAAGTTATTATCCAAGATCCATTAAATAAATTGCTTTTCCTAGGGAGCTAAATGCAGTGAGAGACGATTATGGAAATACATATTAGCCTTAATCGTCAGTGTATGATACATTTTCGTCTTTCATATCATCAACACAAAATAAGTAAGGTACAAAATGTATCATCAATTCATCAACAGGAATAGAATTGAATTAAATTCTTTGGACATTAATGTAATCAGTTAATGCTGAAAGTTCTATTTATTTTATTAAATGTTAAGAAGATATTTTTTAAATATTAATATTTACAATAGTTGTTTGCGAATATAGCATGTTTCATTATACCCAAAACATTTAGAGGGAGTTAAGCCAAAGTATCAGGAAGTTAATTCTAATTTAATATAAAATATATTAATAAAAGTGTACATAATACTAAGTATTACTTAATTAACACTCATAGCACTCTAGCAAATTCTTTTAGTTAAACCAATAAGTTCTGCTTTTAAATTTGGTATGGGTTATAAATATATTTTGCTTATTGCATTTCTTGCAAGGTAAGCTGTTAAAGCAGAGCAGTCTGCTTGCTAATAAATATCATATGGATCAGATGTGAGTGGAATAATATAATTGTGAGTTCTAATTCTTCTTTCTCCATCACTAGTTGTGTATAACAAAGCAGTTTAGATTGATAAGTTAGTACCTCTTGCAATTGTATCTTCCAATTCAATTTCATAAACCAAAGATTTATTCCTAATAAATTAAAATTTTATATTAAACACCTCTGTCTTGTTTTAAGAACAATTTATAAATTAAGAAAAATATTGAATTACTCATCACAAGGATATGATAAAAGATCTGTAGATTTAACTGAGACTATTAATATAAAAATTATGTTTTTATCTATATATTATGTAAATTATTTATTTACAATTTCCGAAAACACTAGAGATTCTAAATCCTTAAGTAATACGAATTCTAAATACACTCTCCCAAGACATAGATTTTTCTAATGAATACTTCAAATCCTACTCTAATTGCTATTCTAATTTTAGATTAAAGAATGATTTTACAAAAGAGAAATTAATTAAAGTGTTGATAAATACATCTAGTGAGTTTATCATAATAATAGAATATATCTCCATTTAAGTATCTTGCTAATTCTCCAAGAGTTATAGCATTTTTAAAAGTGTCAGAGAAAATAAAAATAGAAGGATTGATGAAGTTAATGTGCATTTCTGAGCAAACATTTCTAAAATGAGAAGATGCTGGTATCTAATATTAAGATTAAAGGGTCTCACCTGGTTAAGGTTTCTTTATAATAATGGAAGTAAGTAATTAAAAAAATATTGATATTTGATTAACAAAAATTACTTTTGTGTTATCTTATTTGCTTTAGAAGACAGGTTCACTTATTATTGAAGCACTGTTTTAGAATATAAATAATCTGCCTCCTACAGTTGATATGATTTTATTTACAGTCTTTTTAATTTTAATTAAACAATTTTATTGATTTTTAGTAAAATTTAATTTTTTATTACATTTAATGCAAAAGTGAAACAACTTTCATAAATTTGAGTATTTTCGAACATCTTTGGTAAAGAGTCAAGTAAATTTAACACAAGATCTTGAGAGTCACTTAAAGTTACTATAAGATCATCAGGAATAGGTATTTCAATATCACTTAGATCTGATAAAACGAACATTTAAGGTTATTTAAGAGTAGATTTTAAATTATAAATATGTATCTTGCTATCAAATGTCACAAATCCTACCTTTTATTTTTTTATATAATTACTATTAAATATAATTTGAATTATAAATTTTACTTGAGTTCTTTCCTTTCCAGCTAAAAGTTAATCATTAATTGTTGCCTTAATTTAGTTTGAAATAACATTAAGCATTCCTGATTCTACTGCAGCCTTAGAAACATCTATCAAGAAGAAAAATGTTGGTGGCATAGGAGGTCTAGCAACATAGCTAAATGTTTTATATTAAATTTAAAAATCATTCAATTTATAAAAAAGTATATACTCTTGTCCTGCAATAATATCAAAAGACCCATAACAAAGCTCTGGCTTTTCATACATATCTCTTCTATACCCATTTTCATCTAATGGACTATAGTAAAAATTAGGCACGCTTTCAAATTTATCACAGATATTACATTTATACTAATTAATTTAATAAAAAGTTTTATATTACTTCTTTCTCATATAATTGATTTAAAGAATATAGAAGTAAAATTACTTTATATCCATCATTCATAAATCTACAAAATGGGTTAAGATAGGCACGACAGTTATCACATCTTATAATATTTTTGCATTTAGTAGAAGCTACTGGAAAATCTACATCCTATTTAATAAAAGAAGATATGAGATATTTATCTGAAATGTAAATATTTTTGATCTGAGAAAGCAAGATTTATTATTACTTGAGAACCAAAAGGCTATATAACCAATGCAAACTTATAATTTGAATCTTGTTGTAATTTTTTTGTTTTAGGGTAGCAGTCTGATGTACTTCTGACATATAATTTAGGAGCATTGAAGTTTTCTGCCCATTATTAAATTTCTTCAATTTAATTTTTTTCATTTATATTTTAAACATATCCTCCTAAATTGCTACCATATTGTGTGCCTTGTTTAAATTAATTCTAGTATTATTAAGTATTATTACTTATATTTTATCCTTATTATTGAAAATTGTTATTTTGCTATACAAAAGGACCTGTATTTCCATTATTAGTAATTCTATTCTATTAGAAATCTTGTTCTTAAGTGTTTTATGGAATTTATTAGTTGACATTCGTATCCAAAGCTAGTTAATTCTACTACTAATTCTAATTATTTTGTTGATGTTTAGCTAGTAATTTTTGATGAATACTCATATCTATTTAAATCTTTTAAATGCTTCTTAGTAAAATAGCTAAAATATTATTTGGTTCCTACTTATCTAAAGATTGAGATACTTTATTTTAAACAAATAAGTAATTTATTTTTCTTAATATAAATTTGTTAATTTTTTAAATAAATTAAATAAAATATCTTCTTGCTTTTTTCTGTTTATTTTATGCAATCATTAATTCAATTACACAATCTTTCTATGTATTAGACAAATTTACTTAAGATTCAACGCGCGTCTTCAAAATCATAAAGATTTTATTTCTAACAATAAATGACGATTGATGTCTGTGCAGTAATAATTTAGTTATGTTAAACTCTATCAAATAGTTGATTAAAATAATAATTCCTTCAAAAATATGTAATCTACTATTGGCAATTCAAAAATAAGTAAAACCTTAAAGATAAAATAAAAGTTATTATTTACTTTTTAATATTTTTTTGATTGTTTTTATTGTCAAGCACCATTAAAAAAGTATATTTGAATTTTAATTTCTACCTAAGTAACTCACTCACTCTATCAGTATATAGTCCAATTTATTTTCAATCTAATTAATTGTGATGAATTTATAGATCAACACGTTAATGTGTTTATCTATACCATCCAATTTAATATTTAAGTAAGAAATACTCAACAAAAATTAAATTACAAATTAAAAAATACATAATTTTCATTCATTAAATTAAATAATATGTATACACACGTAAATATAAATATCTATGCCATCCAATTAAAATTTTGAATTATTTTTACTTGAGAATCATTTGCACTAAAAAAAATTTTAATAACTATTTATTATTGGTATTTATTATCCATATATTTAAATATTTTTGTGCTTTAAACTATTTTATTTAATTTTAAATTAACTGAAAGATAAAAAAGAAATTAAAGTTTTTAACTATTTATCTTTAATTATGTTTAAAAAATATTTTTAGTTTAATGGAGGGCTGCCTAGAAGTTTGCATATACTAATCGATTTTCTTATATAATTTAATCCATTCTATATAAATAAACTAGTGATATCAGATGAAGTATAATACTTCACATCCCTCTCTGATTTTTCATATTTAAATATTAAATGTTTAAAAGAAGAATGATCAGAAATGATACTTTTATTTGGATGTATTTTACAAATTTATTTTAAAATGAATTCATTTACATGAAAATATCTACAACATTACAAGAAAATAATTAAATAATAGAGTTAACAATATTGTTAAAAATTTTAATTTTATTAGAATTATTTTTGCAAATTATACTCGAAAATTCTAATTTATGATGTTCAATCAAACATTTATTTGAAGACTAATACAAATACTGACTAAACTACTAATAAATGATGTTAATCAAAATTTTAAGAATTTATTTAAAATATATTGCTTTTGCTACATTTCATAGGTTTTCATTTTATTTATTATCTCCTATCTTCTTCTTTACTCTTCTTATTATTATTTAAACTGAACTAAGAACTAATCGTTGTACTAAAACTGGTTCTAAATTATTTATTTATTTTTCTGGTATAATGCTTTCATATTTTCCGGAAGAAATGGAGAATCCTTTTCAGCTAATTTTTGGATTTAATTCATGTTTAAGTATTTATTTATCACGTTTTTGAATTTGTGAATTGTTCCTGCTAATATAACCAAGCTAAAAGTTTAAATTTTATTTCTCCATCTGCTGTTAGGTGTTCTTCTTTATACCATTTTTATTTATTAAATTTAAATTAATGTAATTAAATGTATCTGTTTGAAAATAATAATTTTTATAGTCCAAATTATATTTAATTTATGATTTGATTAATTAAAAACTCAAAAGCATTCTGCATTCTAAAAATCATAAAATAAATATCAATGATATCTAAAAATCAAAAGATTTGCTGAATTAAAAGTTTATAAAAATTGATACAATTATTATTTACTTTATCTATTTATTATTTTAAAAAAAGGTAAGAAAAATTATTTTTGAGTTGAATTATATTTATGATTTAATTAGGTAAATAATTGAGTACATATGATAAAAATATTTGAAAATAAAGATTATTTATTCATAGTTTATTAGTTAGTGAATTGTCGAACCTTATAAAAAAGTTTTTTTTTTTGTAATAAAAAAAATAGATAACTCAAAATATTTTAGTAAGAAGAAAAAATTAATAGAAAAATAAATTAATCAAAAGAACAAAACATTATAAATTTTGATAAAATAAACAAATTAATTACAAGAAAAATATTTTTATGAGAATTAGGATTAGTACATAAACTTAATGATAATTTATTTTTTTTAATTTTTTAATGATCTTCCTTTTTCACTTTTTCAGAAAAATAAGAAATTCAAATTATCAAAATTTGTAAAAGTATGCTTAATTTTGCTTTTTCGTTAAACAAGATAAAAATACTGTCTAAATTATTTGCCAACAAAAGTACCGAATTAAATAATTGATTAATGTATGTATTATTTTAGCTTTTTAGAATTGACTAAACGAAATAAAAAGTTAAAAGATTTCTTTAATTTATTTAGATTTTAACAAAAGAAAATAAATTAGAAAAAAGAAACTAAAAATAAAAAATGATTATTAATTATTCTTTTACATAATATATTTTTTTTTGTATAAATAATTTGTTACAACAAATTTTTTTTCTTTCATAAATAATAAAATGTACAATGAAGGTTATTATTACACATATAGTGCTCATACATTACTCATCATCAATCTTATAATTACTAATTATTACACAATTAATTTAATCCACTGCATTATAACTAAAAAAAAATGCTTGATAGATGATGCATGTAAAAAAAAGTAATCTGATTATATTTCTTTTATACTTGATGGCTAATTTCTTTAAGAGTGGTATTGAATCTAAAACATATTTTTAAATAATTTTATCAAATTAGAATTTAAATGAATTTTGAAGAAATACATAATCGATAGTAAAAAGAACAAAATTCTGATTTTTCAGAGTTAAATATAAATTAATAAAGTAGTGTATCTACAGCCTAGTAGCAACTGCTTACATTCGATTAAGCGCTTGAAAAAGTAGGATGCAAAAATAAATATTAAATTGTAGTATTCTTATTTTTTTGTATGCAATGGTTCTTTTGTTCTTGTCTACTACTTTAAGTCAACTTCGTGTTGATGGAACCAGAATATGATTGTAAAAATTAAATACCTGCTAATGAATGTGACTCGAATTGGGTCTGCAAATAAGATAATTATATGGATTATGTAATTGTAAATAAAAACTCTCTTGTATTTTATTTTGACCCTTACTTGATTTGCGATTAAAGTTATCTTTATGATATTCTTTGTTCTCTTTCATAAATTGGTTGTTTAGTTGGCTTTTTAGTCTTCTCTTGGTTTGCTGATAATAAAGGAAGGAAAACTGCATTATTTTAGAGTTGGATGATTGGCACAGTAGGTGTTTTTTTATCAGGATTTTCTTAAAGTATAATTCCTTTTGCAATCGGTTTCTTCTTGTAAGGATTTGGATCAAATCCAGCTATTATCATTCATTTTTCATTTCTAAATGAGCACTCTTTAGGAAAGTTTAGAGAGTTAACCTCAATAGGAGTTTAAATGTTTTGGGGTATAGGGGAAAGTTTTCTTGTCCTAGCTGCATACTTAGTTCCATATTGGAGAAGTTTAATTTTATTTGTTTTTGGAATACCTGTAGCTCTTTTAAATTTTGGAATATTTTTAGTTTAGGAATCTCCAAAATATTTACATGAAAAGGATCCGTAAGAGGCAATAAAAGTTTTAAATAAAATAGCACGAATTAATAAGAAAGAAGAAATAAATTCTAATAGTATTGAACCTGCACCTGATAATAGCCAAAATGATTAATACTCATTATTGGATTTGATTAGATTTAAATCTTAAAGATGGTAAACTATCTTTGCATCTATTGAATTCTTTGTAATTTAAGTTGTTTATTATGGAATTACATATGCTATATCTGAAATAGGACTGAATATTTACTTGAATTCAATCATTATAGCAATCTTCGAATTGTTTGGATTTCTATTATCTAATTACATCATATTAAAATTCTAAAGAAAAAAAGTTACACTCATTGGTTTAATAGTTGTCTCAATCATGTCTTTCTGCTACATATTCCTTAAAATTCCAGAAGATTGTGCTGGATCAGGATTCTGCTTTTAAAAAGTTTTATAAATTATATTTGCAGGAATAATGAGGTTTTCAATTTGCATAGTCTAATGCATGAATTTTGTCTGGTTTTCTGAACTCTATCCAACTACTATCAGGAGTTTAGCATTAGGCTTTATATCTGTAGCTGGAACTGTTGGTAGTTCTTCAGCACCCTTTGTAAAGAGTACTTTTGCTTCATTAGGATTATCTCCTATGATCCCTTTAGGAATCAGTGGAGTTTTAGGCACACTTTGTACATTACCACTCTCAGAAACTAAAGGAAAATAATTAATTGATTAAATTCCTGAATTAGAGTAATAAGGCCATTAAAAAATAAATTCAAAGGAATCAGACGAATTTTAATAAAATCTGATATCAGAATGAATTAATTTTAATTTAACTTTAAATGTTAATTTTAACTAGAATAAACTTTTTAATAAGGCAATGTATTTATTAATTGCAGTTTTTATATATACCCCCTTGTTATATTAGTTGTGTTAAATTACTAGATTATAAATAAATAATAGAATAGGTGAGGTCTTTGATTTTAATTATTTTTAGAATGGTTGTAATAATAATTTTTTGTTAAACAGACAAATATTTTAATTTTTTTTAAAAATAAATTAAAAATATAAAGATTATTTAATTAATTGATTTATTTACCAATATAAATTATTTATTTTAAATTTCAAGAATGTATCTTCTTCCTTAATCTCAATTACTTCAATTTTTCATCTATTTCAGATATAACCTTTGCTCTATGAGATTTTTGCTATATGTAATTTTCAAATATAGGAGAATCTTTCTTGAGTGATAACATAATACTGTTAACTTAATTGTTGAAAGAATTTCTATTGCTACTAAAATAATAATTACTATTATTATTTATCTAACTTCTACTAGATTCTTTTTAGATAAAGGCAGATTTATCTAAAGAGCTCTTTTCCTCAATAGTTTCATCTCTTTTTTAGTATAAAGTTAAATATTTTATAAGTTAAAAATAATTGATTACTAAACAGTAATTGCCTTTCTATTAGAATCCATCTAAAAGCTTTGATCTTAAAATCCAAAGTAAGCGTTTTTACTCAAAAGGCTATGATCAGTTTATAAGCTATCTAATTCTTGTTTATTTTTCTTAATATCTTGTAAATTGTATATCTTTGGTAAAGGGCTTTTTTCATATCTCCCATATTCATTTAATCTTTAAAATAATAATAATTAGTTAAGCAATACAAAAATATAAAATATTTTTAATTAATTCTTACTTTTATTATTATATTTTTGCTAAGACTGATTATGCTAATTCTGAATTATAAAATGATCCTTCTTCAAATCGTTTTAACTTATTTTCAATATTCAAAAGAGGAAGTGAAGATGTTTTTGATTTAATTGTTGAATTACTCATATTTTAACTTGGTGATTATTGGTTTTAAAGTGAGCCAATTCCATTTTTTAGCTTATTTTTTGTGAAAAGATTCTTTTTTTAGACATAAGCATAATAATGCTATTAAAGTAATTCTTAAGTATCTTATTTTTTTATGGGCTCTGTTTTAACACTTTATCTAGGGGAGTGCGAGATTTCATTTAGTTTATAAACCCTAGTATATTTATCCTTCACTACAATAATTTTACTATTAAGATATGGTTTTTCTGAAGACATTAATTTTATTTTTTTTTGATAGATTTGATTTGATAAATATTAGATTAACTAATCCTTACAGGCTATGGTTGTTAGATTAAGATTTTAATAAATAAATTTATTAAAGAAATAAATAAATTTAGAGCAGATTTTATTTTTAAAATCTATACATGTTTGTTCACACCACAAAAATAAACTTATAAATAATAAGAAGAGAATTTGTTTAATACTTCCTTCTAGAATGTTAAAAAATGAGATGAAAAATTTATTTAAAAAATAAAACTGTACCAGAAAAAAGTGCAATAAAAACAAAAGTGATTTAATTAAATTAGCTAGAATATTTATTTAAAACTGATAAATAAGGATATCTATTTATCGTTTTAAATCACTAAAAATAGAGATTTGCTGGTTTGCTAGTTAATTTATTGCTGGCTCAATTGTTTACTAATTTTAACATTAGATTGATTGACAAATTTCAACTAATTAAATGTGAAATAGAAAGATGTGTTTAGATATTGCTAGATTAGAATTGAAGAATAAGTATACGAATTATTGGATCTATTACAATTAAGATATTTTTCATTAAATTATTTAATTGAAAAAAATCCAAAACAGATAATTAATTTAATCTAAAAAAATAAGATACTCGCAATATAAGTTAATCAAAAATTATTTCAGATAACTAATTCTACTTAAAAATAACATAAAAACAAAATAAATAAACAAATATCCATTTACTAAATGTCAATTTCAGAAATATCAGTAGATTGTTCTACAGACTTTCATATAAATGATATCTTTTAAGAAAAATCAAAAATGTAAATATCTAAGTATTTATCTTCATAAATTAATTACAAAATATTAAAATAAAAGAACATATGATGATGATAATTAACTAGTAACTATGAGGTAAAATAAATTCTATTTATTATTAATTTTATCTAATTCTTAACATTTTCGATAACAGTTACTGGGGCGAAGGAGCTGCTGGTGTTGTAGAGTTTGTTAACACTTTGAATAAGTTTAAAAATATGAACAAATTGAGTATGAGAATTGAGGGGTAACTTACTAACAAATAAATATAAAATTATATGATATTAATTGAAATCTTTTAATATTTTGTAGTGATAATAAAATTGGGTCTAATGGATGTAAAACTATCACAGAAGGAATCAAGCAATGTGAGAATCTAACTTCTCTCTCTCTTTATATTGGGCAGTAATTTTATTTAACAAAATAAGGATTTTACTAACTATATTCAAACTTTCTATTCTAATTATTTCTAGTGCTAATAATATTGGAAAAGAAGGAGCCAAAGAGTTAGCTAATGGAATAGCCTATTGCAAGGATCTTGTTGAATTCTAACTTACTATAGATAGGTAAATAGACAATTAAATAAGACTTACAGTCTGTTCATTATTTAGTTATTTTTACCATAATTTGTTATTAAACCAGTAAAAATGATTTATCACAAGATGGCGTTAGAGATCTAATGAACGGAATATCTTAATTAAAAAATTTAGAAATCTTAGATCTTCATTTCGGAGTGTAGATAGACTAAATTCAACTGAATTCAAATTTAAAATATTGTTTTAAATTATTAGATTTAATTGTTTTGGTATACAAGGCTCGCAGTCCCTCTGCAATGCTCTACAAAATATTTCAAATCTAAAGTAGCTTTCCCTATATTTCGACAGGTAAACATTTTATTACTTTTATCATAAGATATTTTAAATCTTCCAATTTGATTTAAAGCCTAAACAACATTGGAAGCGAAGGTATGAAACATATTGGAGAGGGCATTAAAAGTTGCAAACTAATGAAGAAGCTAAATCTAAGAATCTTTGGGTAAAATAAATTTAATTAAAAGTCAGTAAATAAATATTTTTATTTCAAAATAGAAATTAAATAGGGCCTCAAGGCACAAAATACTTAACAGAAGGAATTAAACACTGTCCTATGCTAGTACATTTGACATTATAGATTGGATAGTATTTAATTTTACATTATAAATCTTTTGAATTTTAATTATTTTGTAGTGATAACAAAATAGGAGAAGAAGGAGGAATTGCCATAGGTGATTGCTTGGGAAATTTGTTCAAATTATAATAGCTTAAGCTTAACATAGAGAGGTATAAAATAATATCTTTAAAAATTTATCAAGTTAGTTATAAAAATAAAAGATGTAACTAAATTGGGTCATATGGAGCCGTTGCAATTGGTAATGGACTATAAAATTGCAAAAATTTAAAGCATCTATCTTTTACTATCGGATGGTAATTATTTATGCTAATATTTTCCCAGGATAAATAATTTATGAAAATAAAAGCCTAAATAATATTGGGGAAGAAGGAGCTCTAGGAATAGGCCATGGAATTTTTAATCTAACAAAATTAAAAACTTTAGAATTCCTTATTGAATAGTAATTTTATATTAAGAGCAAGAAAAATAATAATTAATAATTTTTTCTCAGCAATAACATAGGGGAAAAAGGAGCAGTTGGATTAGGAAAAGGCCTAGAAACTCTTGTTAATCTTTAAAAACTAGAATTCACTATTGGATAGTAAGCATTCTTTTATAACTGAAATAAATCTAATAAAAATAAAACTATTATTTTATAGTAGTAACTTTATTGGTAATGAAGGTTGCAAATCTTTAGGAAATGCTATTAAAAAAATGGAATTACTTAAGACTCTTAAATTTAACATCTTTGGGTAACTTTAAAAATATTTTTTATTGTAAATTTAATAAATATTTTTATAATAAAGAGACAATAGCATTGAATAAGATGGAATAAATGAATTAATCAGCAGTTTTGGGTGTTGTAAAAATCTTCAGATCTTATGCTGTATGATCCAATCGTAAATAACTTAGCAAAAATACTCAATTTAAATATAAATTAAAAAAAAATAGAGATAAGGCTACAACTTTCGACTTCATGAAACCTGCTTTGTCTAATATAAATAATTGCTAATTACTTGAATTTGCTCTTTTTTAAGTTCCTTTGTAAATTTAATTCAATTATTAAAAAAAATAAATAAAATCAATTTAAAAAAAGGTTGAACTAAAAGGATTGGAAGAAAATCTTGTTCCAATTCAAAAAACTCAAATCTCTTGTTTACGTGAGAAGATGAGCCACTCATACAAAAAAAACACATAAAAATAAAATTTTCCTATTTCAATAATTAAAAACCAACAAATAAAAAAATATTTCAATTTAAAACTATAAAATTAATTTATTATCCTTTTAAATGTATCTAATTTATATTTATATCCTTTCTATTTATTTCTTTATAATAAATTATCATGCAATAAATTCTATCTTTTTCTAAGTAATTATTGCTGAACAATTAAAATCATATTTAATTTTCTAAATTTTATAAACCTTTTTTAATTACCAAAAGATGATAAAGAATATTTTTAGTCATATTTTTGAATTATTTATTGGGAAATAATTTAACTTTTAAAAGCAATACAAAAGATATTAAGTTATTTAAAATAAGACAATTATTTATAAGTTTTATAACTAGGGTTTGTGAAAATTTTTAAAGATTTGAATAGTGAAATTATTGTTATTAGAAATATTAGAAATATAATTATAAATCCTACTAACAATTTATTGAGATTAAAATAAAATAAAAATATTATTTATTTTAGTAAAAAATTTAATTTATTTAATTTATATTTTGTTTTGCAAAATATTTATTTTAGAAGCAAATAATAATTGATGAAGTGTATTTTATATTTCTTCTCTTAAATTTCTATATCATTTTAATTTTACAGGTTGGTGGAAAAAGAAATTATCTACAAAGAATAAAACATTCTAAAAGATCATTGAATAATTTATCAAAAATTAAGAATATTTCGAGAGTTTTCAATTCAATGATAAAAATTGGTTAATTAATCCTTCAGCATAAAATATCTTTAAAAAATATTATCAAATTTTAAAAAACTCAATAATTTTTAAATACATTAATAACACCATTTAGATTAAGCATTCCTAATTCTAAAATGTCTACTTAAGCTAGTAAATTTGATATTAATAAGCTCATTTAATTCAGAAGACACATGCATTTGCATCCTGAAACAGGATTCAAAGAAGTATAAACTCAGAAAAACATTAAAGAATTTCTTTTATCAATTGGGATTAAAGAAGAATAAATCAAAGTATGTGCTGGGACAGGGTTAGTTGTAGACATCAGAGGTAATTAATTTTAATTGAAATGTTCTAAATTTATAAAATTATTATTTATATTCTTCAATTAGGCTAAGCTGCTCCTGAAGGTGAAGATAGATTTATTGCCTTTAGAGCAGATATCGATGCTTTATCTATGAAAGAAGAGAATCCTCATTTAGAATACTAAAGTACTAACGGTGCTGCTCATATGTGCGGTCATGATGGTCATACAACTTGCCTTCTTGGATTTACAAGTCTCTATTTGGATATCATAGATAAAATCCCCTCAAATAAGGTAAATGAAAATTTATTTCACACTTTTCTAATGTTATTCATTATTTTTGTATCAAATAAATTATAGGTTATTCGTTTATTATTCTAACCTAGTGAAGAAGGTCCTGATAGCGGTGCCCTTGTAATGATTTAAGATGGATGCCTTGACTAAGTATAAGAGGTAATTATCAATATCATAACTGACTTGTTAAAATAAAAGTTTTAGAAATAATTCACAAATATTTGATGAAACTTTTTCTAAGAAATCTACTTTTATTAAAATCTTTCAATTTTATTCAAAAAGGTTTATGGATTCCATAACTGGCCCACTCATAAAGTAGGTTATTTGATGGTCAAACCAGGCCCAGTGATGTCTGAAGTTACAGTTATAAATTTAACAATTATTGGAAAGGGTGGACATGGTAGTGAACCAGAAAAAGCAATTGATCCTGTCTCTGCTGCAGTAGATTTCTATATTAAATTTAGAAAGATTTAAGAGAAATTTTAAGGAAGATAGTATGTTTGCACCTTACCCACATTTAATGCAGGAGAAAGGTATGCTTAATTTAATTATATTTAAAGATTTAAATGAGTTTGTTAAATATCTTAAAAATAGATTTAATGTTTTCCCTGACAAAGCTACTCTCACTGGTACTCTCAGATCATTTGAAGATGGATTAACAGAGGAGGTTAAAAAAGAAGTAATAATTGCATTAGAAGAACTTAAATAAGAAAGAGGAATTAAATATGATTTAAATTGGAGAATATATTTCCCTGCTACTGTTAATTCTGAGGTAGAAGCAAATCATGTAGAAAGAGTAGCTAAATTACATTTTGGAGATGCAAATGTTGGTATTGGTATTATGCCTGCTAAAGCATCTGAAGATTTTTCTTTTTATCTCAAATAAAGACCAGGTGCTTTCTTCTTTTTAGGATCAGGAAGAGTAGAAAACGACACAATGTTACATGATTGTCATTTCGATTTTAATGAGGATTTAATTAATCCTGCCTCCTAATTCTATATAAAATTAGCCTTAGACAGATTGAAAGTTAATCTTTGAAAAAATATTATTTAGTTTATTATTTATTTAGCACTTTGAAATTCTAGATCGTATGAAAGTTAAAATTAATAAATGAAATAATATTTTGTTGTTTATTTCCTTTTTATCCCTATAAAAAAAATTATTTTTAATCTTTGAAAAAAAAAAACAATTTATTTTGAGTTAAATATAAAATTTAAATAAAAAAAATTCTACAAACAACCAAAAAACGTTTTACTTAATTAGATCTAATTTCCATACCAATAATAGAAGTCAATCCAAAATTAATCTTAATAAAATAATTTATTCTTAAGAAAATAATTGCTCTAAAAAAATAATAAATAAACAAACAAACATGATAATATCTTATGTTATTAGTTTTGATGCTCATTCCAAATATGAATTCATTAAAAAAATTCAAAATAAAAAGTAAAAAAACATAAATGCATTACCATTTTATGCTTACACCAAAATTAAAAAACTATTTTTAAATCTTTGATATTTATTAAATAATATTTGATTTTTGAAATACTATATTTTTACATTAAAAAAAAGAATAATATTAAAATATTATTTTTGATATTAATTGAGAAAAAAATTTTTACACGTAAAGAAGAAAATTACAAAATAAAACATGAATTAAACAATTTATTTGTTAATAGTAAAATATATCTTAATTTAGATTGAAATTAAAAAAATAATATATTTTTTTATTAATTATTTAAAAAAGAGAAGAACTACTATAAATCAAACTGATAGTCTGCAAAGTGTAGTAATCAGTCTAAATGTTATGTATGGCGTTATGAAAGCGCTTTAGTATTTTATACAACTCAAATTAAGTAGAAGATAAAAGCTTAGGCTAATTAGTCAAAATTAGTTTAAAATATAAATAAAATATTTATTGTCTTATTCTTATTGAAATGTTAAAAAAGACAGAACAAAATTCAACTTTGGAAACTTCAAATTTTTTTTTGAATAAATTATTGACTGATAAAACATATTTTTGGGATAAATTTAATTCAAAAAATATTTAGGTAAAATATGTATTTTGATCATAATAAAAATACTTATTGCCTTTTTTAATACATTTCAACAATTATATTGACGAAATCACAAAACAAAATTTATCCATTTCAAAATTTAAAATTTATTAGTTAATTTATTGGTTAGAAAAATGAATATTGACATGGAATTGGCATTAAATAACCTATTTGTTGATGATTCATTACTTTATACTATGAATTTTGCTTATAGATTAAGAAATATCTTGGATAGCTAAATATGTTTAACAAAAAATATTCAATCAAGTAGAATACATTTTGATGAATATGAATCAAATTACACTTATGATAAAAAATACATTTAATTAAATAAATATTTATGAAAATAAAATAAAACCTTGCATACTCAAGATATATAAATTGTTTGAAAAGTAATGTAAGCATGTTCAATAACTAACAAAAGATAAATCACTCAGTGTTATCAGATAGAGATAAAAACAATAATATTTTTGCGTCACTGTAGAAATTTGTATGCTTTTAGCCAGTAGTTTTAATAAAAAAGAGTATTTTTATATTGAATTAACTTCTGTTATATTTTCAACTTTACTTTAGATTTTTATTGTGTTTACAAGTATTTGGAGATGTAAAAGCACTTTAACAAGAATTAACTAGCTTTTATTAATTAATTATTAACTCAACGTATGATGAAAATAATCATCGAAATTGGTTTTTATTGAAATTAGATTTGATTATTTTTTTAGATTCAATCAATTACTTTCAATTTTTAAATGGTTTATCATTTTTTTGTTACAGAACAGCTTTGATATGCACTTCTGCCTTGAGTCTCTTTTGATGCGTCTATGTATAATTTTATTTAAAAATAAGGTTAATAATTTAATTAGAAATAATCTATTTTGTTTCTTTTTCTATTCTTTAAAATTACATTAAAATAGAGGGTTTAAGAATAAAAAAAGTTATTATTATAAGAATAGATTAATTGTAGATAAGTATTTTCTTTATTGTGGTATTTTATTTATTTATTTGTTAGCTTTTGATTGAAAAAAGGGCTGATTAATTGTTTTGTTATTAATATCAGATTTAATAAACTAAAGCATAAAAGAATATTGAGAATTCAGTAATTAATTCGGGAATTCTGGTAAATAAAATCAAATCAAATCGGATTTTACAGAATTTTTGATCTTTATTGGGTAATTCTAATTTGAAAAAAATTAATAGTATCTATTTATGACAGAAAAGTTAATCTCTTTTGGTAATTAGTGAAATTAAACAATATCAAAGAGAAAAATAAAAATGAAACAAATTTAAAGAATTATCATAGAAATTATTATCAAAACAAATAATTTTTAAAACAAGCCCTTGTTATTCTTTTCTTTTCAAAAAATAAATATTACTAAGTGGGAAGTCATTAACAAAATTCATGTAATAAACAAACATAGAGGCAAATCAATCAAAGGGTGGGGAAATAAGTGCAGTTACTTAGGAATTAGAATGTAATCTATCTATTGTGTGCCCGACGTAAAAATGTTAGATATATACCCAACTCAAAATGCGTCAATTAATAATTTGATTAAAACTTATTTTTTCTGCTAAGCTTGAATATTATTAATAATGAGATAGATCAATCATCTCAAAAGTATAACATCAATAAGCGCATAAAATGCTAAAATAATTATGAAGCAAAATACTTGCTTATTAATGCAACACTCTTTCTTTTGTAAGTTAATTTATTAAATAAAATAATATTAGAAAAGAAACTTTAATTTGTTAGAATAATGAATGATAAATAGCTTCACTAAGATTTTTTTAAAATTCTGTCATGTAATTAAATTATAGATAAAAATTATCAAAGAGGTATTTGAGGGAATACTCCTAGCAGTATTAAACACTCAAAAACATCAAAAAGAAATTAAAAGTGATTTTAAATTTTACTCAAAAAAAAGAAAAATATCAAAAATAGATTGAAGAATTCATCAGATATGTGTAAACAAAGAAATCAATTAATAAAAGAACTAAACAGAAATTAAGTGTAACAAAATTATCAAAATTATTTATCTCATAAAGCAGAGCATCCTATAAATTAATCAGGCCTAATACGCATTTTACAACTTTTCATAAAAGATTTTTAAAATCACTCATTTCAAATACATTCTGTTCCTATCACTAAAGTACAGGATCTATTTTTAATTTGATGCTTGATTATTCAGTATTATTTCAATAAATTTAGATTATGCTAATAGATTTATCACCTCTAATTATGATCCAAGATTAGAATCACAACTTAATAATTTTAAAGTTTTTTTATTATATACATATATTGATAACTAGTGCATCTCTTATTTTTTAAATTTTCAGTAGAGGTTGTTTGTTATAAATTCTAACTTTTTTCATTTTAAGTGTTTAAATCATTGTAAAAACTAATTTAGAATCCTCTGACTTCCTCATAATGCTTTTTTACTAGCCTCTTTAGAATTATAAATATTCTACTAAAATTGTTGAAAGTCTTTTAGGCTCTCATAGATTATTAAGAATTTAGATGCTTTTTCATTTTTTGAGTTTGAAAAGTTTAAAATAAAGAAGAATTTTTAAGTAAAAGCATACATACATATTTATTTTCTATATCATTTAGTTGTATAGATTATTTAAAGTTTATTAAATGTGCTTAAAGTAATCTCTTTTCTTCATATTTAAACAAAGTTTGGCTTTGGTTCATTTTTAAGTTATGCAGGTAAGTATTATTTAAATGAATTTACAAAATATTTAAGAAGACATTTTGGCATTTTTGAAATAATTTAAATTAAAATTTGGTGTATTTTAGTAAATTTCTTTAAAGGTAGGTAGAAGGAGGATTATAGATAAATAAACAAAGAAGATAGATAGATAAAAGGATATATTATATAGAAAGATTTGTATATCATTATATAATTTAAGATTTGTAATATAAAAACTAGAAAAGTTTAAGAGATTTAATAGATCTCTCTTTACCTCTTTTCATTTATATTTTGTTATTTGAAAAAGTATATTTTGTGTTTCTTTATAAAGGTAGTAGGAATGATTGATTTTCTTTAATAAAAAGTGAATAAGATTGTTAGAAAGGGTTGATTTTATTTGTTTGTTTTTTAGGGAAATAAAAAGGGAAGTTATCATGAGATTTAGAGAGTTTTAAGATAGATGGGATTTTACTTTTCTTCAATTTTCTGATTGTTTTGGTTTTATTAATCAATCTATGAGTATTGAATCAACAAAGAGACTGTGTATTAACTATTTCGATGTTTTTTTACATAATAACTAACACTCATAATAGTAGTAGTAGTTGAGTTTGAAATTGATAGTTTTTATTGATTTGTTTATCAATCAATCAACAAAAAAGTAGAAAGCTCCCAGAGAAATTTAAATAATAATTGTTTGATTTATTTATTTATCAATTAATTAATAAGAGCTGATTAAACTATTATGAAAATTTGCTAATTTACAAATTTTGATATTATTTGAATTGATTATTTTTAACTATTTTTTCATTATAATTTGATATATCAGCTGAGGAAGAGAGAAGGTTCATTAGTAAGTCGGTATATAGTCTATTTTTTCATACAACTTTTTAAAAACTAGTCATTCAGTTTAAAGATTTAATAAGATCTTATAAGAAGAGTGAAATACTTTCTTTGTTTTCATTCAATAAGCTTGGCAAGTTTACCATTATAGCTTTTTGATTTGTAACTTGAAGGGCACGGTAGTAAAGATAATTGTTAGAGTTTAATCCTGGATTGGTGCTTTCACTTGCCCAATAATTATCTGAATGTAAGAAAGTCTTTATGTAGTCAATGGATAAATTAGTATTTAAAACTGAATTATGAGGTCTAGTTTAATCAATATTATGGGATACTTGCTCGCTGGGAACACTGCTAATTTCAGGAAGAACAAATGCTTTATTGTTGTAAGCACATTTCTCTAAACGAATGAAGGGGGTGTTGTTAACTGCAAAATGAATATAAATGGTTTCAATACCTTATTTTTCATTTTAATGGATTTCTTCTTATAAATCGTTTATGTAGTTATCAATATCCTCCCAAGATTATTTAACTTATTCAAAGAAATCAAATTATTCATTTGAACTAAGATAATCATATAAGTATTCCATAGCATGAGAACTTGAGTCATAGCCGTTAGTTCCAAAGCCACCAATAATAAATTTTCTTTATGCATATTATCTTGGTTAATATTATTACTCTTCAAGAGTAGAGGTAGATGATTCAGAAGGTTAAGGAATAAAATTTAATTGTTATGCAAGGTAAGCCTATTGCATAATTTAAAGCTAAAGAGCAGATAATAATTACTCTTAGCTAATTCCTTGTTGCTATTAATAAGCAATCATTTTCATAACTTCATTTAAGTTTGCGTTGAAGATTTCTAAGCCGTCTTTCATTCTTGATTGATTAATATTTGTTGACTGTATTTATAAATTATAGAGAGTATTGTTTCGGATATATTTATTATATTGTATACTGATTAAGGTTGTCAGATAGATCAATGTAGTGGACTATCAGTTTAGTATATGTGTATGTGTGTGTGTGTGTGAGTTGGATTAGATAAAAATTTAGTTTGTTAAATTTTTAAAGATTTTGAATGAGCTTTTTTAATTATTTTTTACTTAACAAATTATTATATTTTTTGATCCTTTTAGTTTTTAAAAACTTTGATTGGCAATCAAAGGGCTAGATTTTTAAGATTTTTTTTGTTTGTTTTAATCAAGTAAGAATAAATCAATTAAATTATTCTTTCTTTTTTGGTTGAATTCATCAGATTTTTTAAAGTAAAAATGTAAACCTTTGCTTTTATCATCTGATATATTTCTAATTCATTTAATTACATTCTTCATATTTCATTAACAATTACAGCATATATTATTTCTAATCAATATAATATTATTACTCGGAATTGATTATATTTTACTTTTTACACTCCCATTCAGCTTATTTTTACATCCTCTAACCTACATTTAGGTACTAAAAAAAGAGTTATTCTTTCTCTCCATAAACCCTTTAATTATGATTTAAATTTACTATTGAATTGTTTAATAATATTTCTCCACAATATCAAAATCTCTCATCTATGAAAGAAAAATAAATTGCATGTGTATTTCTACTGTAAGCGAAATTGAATGTGAAAAAAGGGGAGATGTGATACTTAACTTCACAAAATATCTTGCAAAATATCATCTTAATTTTAAAGTTAGTTCCAAATATTAACAGTAAAATTATGCTAATTGTATGAAAATGCATATTAAATTATGGAAGACAGAAGACAAAACACAATAAAGAAAATATCTATGACTATCGGGTAAAATAATTTAAAATGATTGAAGAGTGACGTTATCTTTGTATTACTCATTTGTTACAAGGTCATAGAAGTAAAAAATTTAAATCTAGACTTTTTTATTTAGATTTATTAAAAGTAAATCCCATTAGATTCTGAAGATAAAAGAAATTTACATAAATCTTTGAGTATTATTGTTTTATGTGGAAGTAAATAAAAAGATAATTATATTTAGATCAAACCCACTAAAATCTGGACAAAATATCTTGAGTTTCAGTTTTAATTCTTTTACAAATATCTAATTAAATGAAAAATAGAATCCATGTAACCTGTTAAAATAATTCTTTTAATCAAAGCCACAAATCTTAGTGCATCCCAAATAATCCAAAATTTTAAGAAAATGCAATGAACCGCAATTAAAACCGCTCAATACTACTCGACTTAATTATGAAAGTAAATAAAAAATTTTATTAACTTTTCATTACTGTTGGCAGATTAAAATCAATTATGTATGTACACTATCAAATTACTTCAATCAAAACATCAATAATAAGCATTCATTTCATTTTTTCTATTTTAAAAGTTTTACTGCCTCAAATTCAATTACAAATTTAATAAATTTGTGAATTGATAAATAAAATCTCTTACTTTTTTCTGAGGAATCTTTCAATTTTAGAAAAAGTAATCAGCTCATCTTGCTGGTTTGTAAGGATTATCGAAGTTCGATTGATTAAATTAAACACTCGCACAGACACACACAAACAAACAGACAAATATTTATTTAAATTTTTTTTCTAATAAAATATAATATATCTTTGAAAAACAGCTTACAAGAATTTAAATCTACACTTTCTTTTACTATTACTGTTTTTTTAAAGTTCATAAACCAAGCAAATATTCAAACATAAATCATCCAGTAATCAGAGTAATTTATTGAATAGATCTTGAAACAATACAGTTTTACTATGATATTAAAGGAGGCCTTGTGATTTAATTACTGTAACAAAAGAAATTAGTATCTGAATATTAACCAGCATCTAAAATATTTGCCTATGTAAGATTTAGTCAGAAAAATATTTCTATAGATGTAAATGAGTATACTATTTATCATCTCGAATTAGTAAATCAGGTGTATTGCTTTATTAATAATAACATTAATTTTAATTTTTGATGTCAGGGAGCACAATCTAGAGATTACATTCATACAAATTTAATATAGCTTCTTTAATACACAAACTTACTTAGCTATTAGATTTAAACATAATTCTAAGAATTTTTAAATAGGTCTCATCTCTACTCCTCAAATTTTTATTTAACAGGGCTTGAAAAAAATAATTTAGATTTTAGCGCAGCATTCCAAAATATTTAATGCACTCTAAAATACATCTAAAATTCCATTCACACCTCACTCAAGTAAATATTATTTAAAATATACTTGAAATAAAAAAGTTAAAATAACTATGAGAAACCTTATATTTGTTAAATATTTTTCTTGTTTGAATAATCTTATCACATTTGGTTACAAAAGACTTTTAAATTTATAAAATTCCACATATTTTCATTACAAAAACAATCCACTTATTTTTAAAGGCATCAAAATTTTAGGTCATTAGATTTAAAAAACTTTGCCTCTATTAACTAAATTTAATCTTTGATCTTCCTTACTTCAAGTTTTTCTGAGGACTTTTTTAGTAAATAGTATAGATAGTAATTTAATAATTTTGAAGAAATTTTCTTCTAATTCTTCACATAATTTCAATAAATCAAACAATCTATTGGTTTCAAAACAAAAGCGTGATGCAACACTTTCTTTCTTTATCTTGTAAACAAGATACTTTTTTATTCTAAATTTTAAATAGAGTTATTGCTTTTAAATTTTTCAATGCAGTATTTTATTCATCTCGAGATAGGTCTTTCCAGATTTATGAATGATTTACTAATTTCGGGTTTAATTTCAACATAAATATTTTTAATTAGATTTACTAACAGAATCTGAAAATCCGAAACATAATTTATTAGTATAATTTGTTCAATCAAATTATTTCTGAAATACCAATAGTTTAAAAATATAAAAATAAACATCTAAGTAACAAGCTATAATAATCATAATTAAATAACATCAAATTAACAAAATCTTATAACTCAAGTTACCTTAAAATACTTGTTAATATTCCATTAAAAAATTTAAATAAATTTCGCAATCAATCCATTAATTTTTTAAATTTGGTATTTTTAAAAAGAGTGAGTTAATCAAGTTTCTATACATATATTCACATAAATATTACTTGTCACTTAATTAATATTTGTTTCAAATATTTTTCTTTAATTTAAACATCCGCTATCCTTCGATTTTTAAATTATTTTTTTGAAATATTTTAGTCTTTAATTATAGAAATCAAAATATAAAATAATATTTAAATTTTTTCCTTTTAAAAATGATTGAAAATAATGATTTAAGAAATGAAAAATTAAAATTAACCTTTTATGCTATATCTTTAATTAAATTATAAAAATGGTTTGAATTAAAATAACTTAACATTTTGCTGAAATTTGTCTAACTAAAGATAAAAAATTACATTTACATTCAAAAAATGATATTCTTATTTTGATTAAAGAGTAAGTGCAAAAAATTCATAAAATCAATAAACAAAATATACCTTAATTAATGAACCAATTTTTTAATTTAAGTATAATCTTTTTCTGTTGAATTTTATAATTATACTTTTACATTTAAAAAATTACATCTTTATAATAATTCTTAAAAGTGTTTTTTATTTCCACAAGTTAATATCACCCAGCCCCAATAAGAGTCAAAGATAATTTGTCTATCTTGAAATGCGCATTATAGTCTTACATAGATATCTCTTAAATATAATTATTTTCTATACATTAAATGATGCTTTCTTTTTAAAATCACAAAATACTTAAAATTAAATAAGATTTTATTTCAATAATAAAAAATGCAACTCATTTTTTCTATCGATTTTTAAAAAAAAAAAGATTATCTCCAATCATAGAATAAATTTTCGATGCATAAATTTTTTGAAATTTTTAATCAATTTCTAACATTACATAAAAAAGAAAAAATACAGAAGTCATAATTAATTTTTTTTTCAGGCAAAAACAAAATTTTAGATTTCTTTAAAAAGCAAGTTTATTGTGGATTAAAAAAAAGTAATAGCTTACTAAAATTCTTTTTAAAACACCTCTGTTTAAATAATTGAATGAGTATGTTAACAATAAAATAAATTTAATTATTTTCTAAACCAGATGTAAACGACTTGCTAAACCATTTAAATTATATTATTACTTAAATTTCTTTGGTTATATTGAAAAAAGTAAATTAAATTTTTATCAAAAATAATGCCATTAATAAAGAACTAGAACATTGTTCTTCAAATAAATTTTTATCAAAAATAAATACCATTGATTCAATCATAATAAAAATATTAATGAGTTAAACTTACTTTTCATTTATATTTATTTTTGATGATTTAGTTGAAAAAGAATAATTCACTAGCTATAGATATTTTCAAATTATTTTGTATTTAAATACCACACACAATCAATTTTACTAAAACTTTATTTTCTATCTATTCAGACAAATATAATTTATTTTTTAAAATATATTTGGGATTTAAAAGATTGATTCTAAGAAATGCTTTTGAGATTAACGTTTTGAAATATTTTATTAAAAATTGTAAGAAATTAACCTACTTTAATAAACAAATGAGAAAATAGTTTCAAATAAAATCTATTGACAACAATTTTTTATTCTTGATGTATTAGTAAAAATAAATTCAAAAAAAAAATATGAAATGAAAAATGTTTTTGTAAAATATCCAAATTAAAAATGTAAAATATTTTTTAAAGATAAATAAAAGCTAAGAATAGATTTTTAACTAAAAAATTACTTTTAGAAACTCTTATCTTTGCTTAAAATAAATGAAATAATAAATGCAGTAGAATTTTTCAAAAATATGGAAGCACTAAAAGGTAAGGGATTCTCACTTACTTAAATATTTTAAAGGATTACTTAACACAAAACATAAAAATACCTTTTAAATAAATGTGTTTTGCTAAAAAATAGATTGAATTTATATAATAATTAGATATTAGACATTACTTATTCTCAATAATGTTTCTAAAGAATTAATGTTAATTATTTTTTAAAAAGATAATTTATTTGTATTCTTAAGAAGAATAATTAATGAATAAAATTTCTTTTTGATATTATTAATAGGTTTTGTAAAAAATTAAATCAAATATTTAAGAAGTCTGATGGAATAACAAAATATTTAATCTTAAAATGTTTATTAATTTGTTAATTCTTTTGAATGAAAAATATTTAAATCTAAAAATTCTTTAAAAGAAATATCTTATTTTGTTTGATTTTATTAATAAATATTAAAATAACTTAAAGTTTTAAACATTTAACTAAGCTGTATATTTAATTTTAACACAGCTTCTTCGGTATCAAAATAAATAATTTATAAAAAATAAATAGATACATTAATTATTTTAAATTAATTTAAAAACTAGTTTTTGTATTCAAATAAAACTTTAAGTTGAATTTTTTTGTTGTTGAACAATAAAATAAGATTTTGATTTACCAATAATTTAATTTTTAGATAAAAAATGACCAACAACTATAAAAAATTTGACCAACTTTTTATTTGATTTTAGATAATTTATGTTAGCTTTTATCATGTCTATTTTAATAAATTCAGAAAAACAATTTATTAAAATTATAAATTTTAATTTATAATGAGTGGATAAAGAATTAGAATTTGTATAATCAGGTCAGAGTCTTTTCGATTCTTTTAGAAAGATTTATTTATAATAAATTGTGTTTGGTTTCCTGATTATACTTTTTTATTAATGCGTGCAATAAATCTTTTGAAGATTTTGAAGATATTAATATTTTTATCAAAAACCTTAGCAAACAGATTTTATTTCTGATAAGATTAAAAAAATAAATGGACAAAAAATTTGAAATTATTCCATTTTCTCCAATGGCTGACATAGGCTTTTGGAGTACTTTAGCTAAGGTAAAACAAGAAATATGATCAATCAGCTCATTACTTTATTATTAAATAGAAAAAGCTCGAAGAATGGAAATTAAATTCTGATCCTAAAGATATATTTGTTAAATTCAAGATTACCAATTTCGCAAGCAAAAAGGCATTTTTAAATTTAGACATTTACAGCTTCCAATAATGGGAGCTTTAGTTATAAGGACCTGTTGAAATAGTCATTTAGACATAGTTGAAGAATTACAATACAATTGAAGAGTTTAAATCTATTAACTACAATGACTTATTTAGTAATTACAAATTTTATTTTTTAAATTAATGAAGCATGAATAATTATAAAGATTTAAAATATTTAAAAATAAAATAATGAATTCATTTTAAATAGAGTCTTATTAGGATTGGAATAGTAATTTGTTTAATATTTTATAATTAAAGAGGAGCTCACATAAAAGCAATTAGTTGCCATTGATGATTTTATTAGTTCGAAAGAAGAGAATTTAAATGCATTCATAATGAAATTAGTTACATTTGCAGATCTAAAGAAACATAATTACTCATATAAGTTATGCTCTCCTTCTATCAAAGTGGATGACTATACTTTGCTCGAAAAGAACCCTTTTAAAACTGTTTTTAGTGATGAAACTAAGGTATTACTTTTCTTTTTATTTTTTTTGTTAAATATATAAGTTAAAATATGCTTATAAAATGCTCATTAATTAATATTTGAACATTTAAAGCAAAAAGCATTTGATGAATCTTTGAAGCAATTTTTAAAGAGTGGAAAGATTTCACCTTTCTTCTACTGTAAAGAAGTTGACGGGGGAAAATTCGTTTTTGGTACAATAAGAGAATATCTTAGTGAATTAGAAACAGGAAAAACAAATGATTTATATGGAGTATTTTTTGATCCATATAACTAAAACACAGGAACTCATGCCTAATTCAACAATTTACTTGCTCTCACCCTTAAGTTTGCTGAATCCAAAGGCTTAAAAAATATTCTATCAAATCTTAAATTTATCTTGCTAAAAGATTCACTCATTTACAACTTTGTTAACAAATATGACATGAAAAACTCATTAGTTGTGTCTGTTGATTTATCTAACGCTAAAGTTGATACTGAATCATACACAGGCTGTGATCCAAACTAAATACCTCCTAGTATTGATTTAAAGAGTTCTCTTGATGAAGCTACCTTAGCATCAGATGCTGTTGATTTAAACATCAAATTGATGAAATGGAGAGTTCTTCCTACTCTAGACTTGGATCTCTTAAAAAATACAAAGGTAATAAATATTTTTTTGATATTTTATGTAATGAAAATGGAACTAAAACAGAAGAAGATATTTTATATCAAACAAGCATATTTTGATTTTAATTAAAAATGGTTTGATCTTATGAGATAGTTGATACAATTTATACATTTATTTTTTGTTTTTATAAAAATGAAAGGTATTGATGTTAGGTGCAGGTACTTTAGGCTGCTAGTTAAGTCGTAATTTGATTGGTTGGGGTATTAAGCATATCACTTTTGTTGACTATGGTAAAATATCTTATTCTAACCCTGTGCGTTAGTCTCTATATGAATTCGAAGATACCATTAATGGAGGCAAGCCAAAGGTAAAGAATAATTTACTTAACAATATTCTATAAATGATATAGACAGTTTGAAATGATAGTATTAGAATTATTTAAGTGATTAAAAACTGTTGAATAGTATGTAAGGAGAAGAAGGAGGAAGATGAGGAAGTAGAAAAAAAAAATAGAAGCAAGTTTTCAAAGTTCCCCAAGAAAGAAAGGAAAATTTAAATCACCCTTCTTCCTCTTTTGAATTACCTACAATAACTTTACTTATCATACACAGTTCGTTTTAATTTAGAATTGATGATTTTTTTCAATTTTATGATAATAGGCTGAGACTGCTGCTGAAAAATTGAAAAAAATATTCCCTGATATTGTTAGCAAGGGTTATCAAATCAAGATCCCTATGCCTGGTCATTACCTAGCAAGTGTTGAACATGTAAAAAATACTAACATAACATTGATCTATTATTTAGAATACATATTTTTCATTTTTTAACTTTTGAAAAAACAAATTCATCTATTGATCATTTTCTCATTTAAGCTATTTTAACTTTTGTATAGGCTATTGAAACACTAAAAGACGTAGATCTTCTAGAAGAACTCTTTAAAGAGCATGATGCAATTTATTTAATGACCGACTCTCGTGAGTCTCGTTGGTTACCAACAATATTAGCTAGCAAATACAACAAAGTAATTTATCCTAAAGAATAATCTTATCTTCTTTCAATTTAAAAATGGAATCATCATACAAGTAGATATTTAAAACAAATAAACTCAAAATAATAACTGCAAATACACATAATCCATTTAATTTATTTTTTAAGTCCCTCTGCTTGTATGTATGATCTATCAAAAACTAATTTATTCAAATTCATAAATTTAAAATTTCAAAATTTTAATAGATTTGTATTACTATCGGACTTGGTTTCGACTCGTTTGTGATTGTTCGCCATGGTCTATCTCCAAAAATACATAACCCCGGTAAATTAAATTTTAAAAATTGAGAAATCACACCATTTCTATGCAATTTAAGAAATAAAATCGTTTTATGATTTTTTATTGATTTATTTTGAAATTAAAATTATTTTAATATTAAAATATTTAATAAATAATTAGAAATTAATGGAGAAAGATTGAGCTGTTATTTTTGTAACGATGTCATTTCTCCAGGAAATACAATGAAAGATAGAACTCTTGATTAACAATGTACAGTTACTCGTCCTGGTCTTTCCTTCGTAAGCTCAGCTTATGCAAGTGAATTGTTGATTTCATTGTTGCATCATCCTCTCAAACATGGAGCTCCTGCATCAGACGATGTTGATAAATTACCTCAAACTGATTTAGGTAAATTAAAATAGTTTCGATTCTGAAAATTAAACAACCAAGAAAACTGATGGGAGGGAGATGTGAAATCTAACAAATATCACTTTCATGAATAACTAAAATTTTTTTGGTATTTCATCAAAAAAGATGAAGAAAAAGCATAAATCTAATAAAAGAATTAGCATGTAGCTATTCAACCATTAAATGAAATTTAAACTCTAATCTATCAAGTATTAATAAAATTTTTTGTGTCTACAATTATGAATAGGTATTCTTCCCTAGCATATCAGAGGAACCATGGGTGAATTTGAGACAAGAATCTTGTATGGAAGAGCTTTTGAGCAGTAAGAATTTGTCAATAAAACAGAATTTTTTTAAATATATTAATTGAGAAAGAAGGGTGGGGAAATTAATTTCATATTTTTTGATATTGCTTTCAAAGAAGGGATGATTGAATTTATAAATTTTTTTTATTAATGAATGCAAAAGCTGTGTTGCCTGCAGTGAATTTGTATTAGATGAATATCTCAAAGATCGTGACAACTTCTTATAGAGAGTTATTAATGATCCTGATCATTTGCAGGTTAGTTTTTTTATTTATCTTGCTTTTAAAATTAAATTTAAAAAAGGGGTTGGCTAAAAAAATTTAAAACATTCATTATTATATTACTCAGTGATTATTTTATTTGAAAACTAAACATAAGATAAGGGAATCATAGAATTTTAATTTTTTAAAATGTTAAAAACAGTAAGTTACTCAATTGTCAGAGCTCCTTAGAGATCTTGATGGTACTGATGCTTTTATTGAGGTTGATGATTGATATATCTGGAAAATTCTAATATCTTTCACTCCACTTATAGCAAATTTTTTTTTTACAACGTGCTTTAGAAATAGATAATTAGAGTGGTACAAACAAATATACAAATCAGTAGCATTAATTTATACAATCAATCCTTTTTAATATTTTCCCACTTAATTACCTTTCGATCTTAAAGTTATTGCGAAAATCAAATGAGTATTAACAATATTTAAAATTTATAAGTGCTTGTAAAATATTTTATATTTTTTTGTTTTGTAAGATTCTTTAAAAAAGTTTTAGTTGGATTGATTAAAATTATATAAAGTACATGAATAATGAAATAACTAACTTTAAATCAATAAATCAATGAATGAATAAGGAAAGATATTTGATATAATAATAATTTGAAATATTTAATGCATTAATCAAAAAAGCACTTAATTCATTGACTACATCAAAAAAATTTATATATTTAATCAATAAAATCTATTGATCAATCAATCAATTAATTAATAATTTTTAAAAGTTTTTGATTGCCATAAAAAGAATTGAAGAAAATATTTGATAAAATAATAAATAATGGAAAATAATGATATAGAAAAAATGAGAAGGTAAAGGTACTTCACATACTTCCAATCCGAAAGTATTGGATTCAGATAGTAGACACTTTTCTCACTAATAAATTCCATAATTTTTATTGTGACGTCACAATTCAAATTTTGAATTTTTCTTGCCTTCTTTATAACTGTGTTTTGTATTCATTTATTTTTCTACCTTAGTTAGATTAGCTTGACTGCTTGCTTGATTAATGTTTGTTTTATAATGAAAGACTTTTTAATTTGGTGTTTGTGTTGATTGATTGATTAATTGCTTGTAATTTTGTATGTATTTAGTTAGAAAGAAATTTATTTGTGTTAGCGGAAATGAGTTTAGATTTTGAAAAAATCTGATAGATCAGATAGTATGGGGGAAGATTGCAAGGAAGAATGACTTATAATAAAATATAAGTAATTCTTCGGTAGAAATAAAAATTCTTGTATGGGTTTGGACAAAGAGAAAGAAAGAATGGAAAAGAATTATGTTATAATCAAAATTATTAGGAATTGGCCAAATAGATTTATCAGTAAAAAAATACTAAAAATATTGCAGTTGTTATCCGTCAAATTTCTATTAAAATAAGAAGACGAAATTAATGTAAAAAAAAAAAATTAAAAACAATCTTATTTAATTAAAAATAAACAAACAAAAAACAAATTATATCTGTGCTTGTCTTTACAAAAATTAGCTCCTTAAATACACACATAATTGAATAGATATAATTGTTTAAAAGATTTGAAATGAGTTAACAAGTTTTACCTGAAGAAAGTACCACCACCGCCGCCACCAACCTCTAAAATCCTTCATCATCATCATAAATGTAATCCACAACAACAACTACTACCACATCATCAAACCAAGCACATAGCCACTCTTCCCCCATAGAGATGGATAAGTGCCAACTTTCGCAGCTCATACATCAGAAGGATACTTTGACCCTTCAAGAGCTAGAATCTCTTCGCAAGCAAATCGAATCTCAGTAGTAAATCTAAATGACAATTAAAAATAATAACCCCTACAAAGTTCATATCTAGTGCAAGCATTTTAAGTCTAAGAAGTGTACCTTTTAGATAACTTTTAAGGCAATAAATGCCCCCACTTAAATGAACTAGTAGCTCCCTAATTCAAATTCTTCTTCCTCTTCTTCCCAACCAATAAATATTTCTACTGGCTCCCCCAATTCTTCTTTATAAACCCATTAAATCAACCCATTATTGTCTTCATCTTCCAAAAGTTCTCCATCATCTCCTAAAAATCAAGACAATATTAATATGTCTTTGTAGGAGTAGATGTCGATGAATTAATAAGCCAACACCCAGCAAACTACTTCTCCATCTTCTTCATAAGAAGGAGGAGCTAATGCTGCTGCCAAGTAGTAGATGGGTGACTCATGTGCTTCAGTCTCCCTCGCTCAAAAGGCAAGTTCGGCTGAAATTAATTTGAGTTCATAGATGTTATTGTAAAATTCTAATCAAATGAAAGAAGAAGATGTTCGCAAGAATGTCAAAGAAGACAGGGTTGAAGAATAATAGGCACATTAAGAGTAGTAATAAATGGAGGATGAAAATAACGAAAGTTTCCTCAATATGATCGATGAGTAGCAAATGAGCTCTCATCATTACTCACTCATGTCGCCTTCAATCTCCCCTTTCGTCTTCAATATTATTTCTTCTAATCATGACATCAATTATCTTTCTCTCGATGGCGTGTAAGGTGATTCCGCTACTCAATAGTAGTAGCATTAAATTTAGCCTACATCCAACGTCATCAATCAAAAAAATCCTATTGCTGGCTCAGAAGATGCCACAAACGCAATAGAGGAGGAAAATATTAAAGTCGAAGAAGAAGAAGACAACGATAGCGGTGAAGAAGATGATGATGAAAATCAATCATCTTAAAAGGAGGGTTTAAAGAATGATTCTATCTTGTTCAAGTTAAGCAATTGCAGATTGCAACACAGAAATCACCCAGTTATGAGTGATGAGGAATACAAGATACATCTTGCCAAGAGATGGCTTGAGGGCCACTCAGAAAAAATTGAAAGAATCTATTAAGAGATTCGAGAGAAGAAGGGGATGTCTTTCAAAATCACTCCTAAGATTATCAAGAAATGTTTACTTGATTCATATGATATTGACATCTATGCTAAATGCACTGAAAAGGCTCATAAAAAATTTCTTAAGAAGAAACTTGATAATTTAATGAAGGCTATTCGTCAAAAGGAAAGAGCTCAATAGAAATCATCTCAAACCTCTGCTTCAGCAGCAGCTTCCAACGAAAAAGCTAATGCTACTACTTCACCCTCTGAAACAGCTAAGTCTAAACGCTCTTCTTCATCTTCTTCCTAGTCAAATCGCGTTAAAAACAACGCTTCCGTTTCCAATGTTATTTTTTCTAATACTCCTTCAACTAATGTTTAGTCCTCCTCCTAAGAAATCAATGAAGAAACAGGCAATTAAACCTCTACCACAAGTCCAAGCAACACTGTATAATAGATTTAAATCGAAGCCCCCACCTCAGAAATTAAAATTGAAGAGGAAGTCAATTCTAACTCAGTCCAAGCTTAACAACAATAATAATAGTAGATGTAGTAGGTTCAGTAACCAAAGGTCTACAAGGAAGAATGGGAGAGTTTCCTTGAATTTGACGTCTCTTATCGTCTTCAACCTGCCCACTGAATGCTGAAAGCGAAGCAGTGACTAATCTCTTATCAAATGAATATTTATATACTTAATCCACAAAAATAATACCATTACCACTATACAAGTAACTGAAGTCTATTACAATAAGGAAAAACTTAATAAGTAGAAAAAAAATCTTCTGAGAGATCAAACTATCAATCAGCTTAACAATCAATTGATCGATCAATCAAATAAATAAAGGATCAAGAAAGAAGATCAGTACCAAAATTAATTATATTTATATTAAGTATAAATTTGATCTCAGATAAAAAGACTTCTGTCTATTAACTTATGGATTCAGTTCCTCTAATTTATCTAGTTTACTAATTATAACAACCGTTATCAATAAACCAATAATTCTTATATAAAAACTAATATATATATCATCTCAAATATACAAACTATTTATCTATTCCAAATTCTAAAAAATTGAAATGTATCTTTATGTATTTTACTGTGTTTATAAATCTTAACTACTTTATAAAAATCTAATTAACTAGCATATCTACATAAATTTTTCCTCCTTCTTTTTAACTTACTCTACTCTATAAAAAGCAAACTAACTGCTTTAAATAATCAGTTTTAAATAGAAATTTAAAAAGCACACTCTATTATAAAATAATAAAAATACAACTTCAATGAATAAAACATAAAAGCGCCTGCTTTCTAATTTATTTAGAATTCAAAATAAAATTTATTGCACTAATAAAAAAAGAAGATAGATAGATTAATAGGGAGATAAAAAATCAAATTTGAAAAATGATAAAATTATGTTTAAGATTATCCCAAAATTACAGTTTCGAAGCTGAAAATTAATTTGGGAGATAGTATGAATTTCTTATTTTTCATTCAGTGAATCAATGAAAAAACACATGAATAAAAAAAGCAAGGAAACAAGCAAAAAAAAGTTTTTATGTTCTAATTAAGATTAAATAGAAAGAAAGTTTAAATTAACACATGTTATTTTTAAATCTTGTTTTATTATTAGCTCTCCTTATTTTATCTTATTTTTTATTTATTTTTAGTAATAAAAAGCAATTCTATTCAATTATAAATGATTTCTCATACATTTTTTGAAAATCTGTTCTTACTCCCCCAACAGATACTTTCTGATGACAATCCAAACTCTAAAATGTATTTCTCCAAAAGATAAAATAAATTTAAACCTCATTTTTTGAAAACTATTTATATTTTTGAACATGTCCTTTATTTATAATCTCTGAATCTTTCTATTTTGGCAATTTTTTCTAAGAATTTCTAAATATTCTTTTGACCCTTTAATTTTAGTATTGTTTCAAATAAACACGATTTTACTTAATGTTAAATACTAATTTTTCTAAAAGAATAATCGTTTAACATTAAAGAAAAACTAGGAATTTAACTAAACATATTATTATTTTTCTAGATAAATTATCCTTTCATTAGTTAATTAATTTACAGTGAAAATTCTATTTAAAGAATCTATTCTGACTAAGCTGTTCTAAAATATTTAAATCTATTTCTTCCTTACAAATTGAATGCAAACACTTTTATTTGTCTATTTTTTATCCTTTTAAGATTATTCCTTAAAAAATAATTTTATATTTCTTTTTAATTGTTTAAATCTAAAAACTACTATCAATATATATTAAATCATTTTTATGTTAATTTTTAATTATTATTGATAATCTAAATTTATTATTATTATTTCTAAATATCTTTTGTAAATCAACTGTGTATCTTTCATATTTTAGAAATAATTTCTATTCATTTTTAAACCAACAATTTGTATTCATTTCTTTTTTTTTTTGAATAAATAATTGTAATTTATTTATTTTGTAAAATATTTTATTACATTTACTCAAATTATTCTTTATATTATTTAAAAATTCATAACTTTTATTTATTTATGATTTAGAAAAATTTTTTGTAATTATTTGTTTTAAAATTTTTTTTAAAAGATTTTTATTATGTAAAAAAATAAATTTATTTTTATTTTATTCAAAGAAAAATTTAAATATTTATGTGTGTTGCTCATATTATCAATAAAGAATTGTAAAATTTCAAAATTAAAACAATTATTCTTAAATACCAAAAAAAAATATTAAAGCTTATTTGTTCTTATTATCAATTATTTGTATTTTAAAATTTAAGATGAATAGTTTTTATTTATTTTGCTGTAAAAAACAAATTACATTTATTTAAAATTTTGATTTCTATATTCATGATTTTTCCAAATCCTTTTAAATAACTAAAATTATTTTATTTTTTAAATTTAAAATATTCAAGGAGTAAAAAGTTTAGGATTGTAAAATTTTATCAATCATTAGATTATTATCACTTTTGATAACACTTTTTTCAATTATTTTTTTGAAAATTTGATGATTGATTTAAAATAAAAAAGTTGTCATTAATAATATTTATAAAATTTGTTTCATGATAGAATTCAAAAATATTTTAAATAATCAAATATCATTTAACATTTCATTGTTAAAAATGCTCTTTAAAATTTAAATTAAATGAGAAAGATGTTGTTGTGAAACATATGGATTTTTAAGATGTATTGGATATAAAATATAGGATTCCTTTAGATTAATGATTTGATTGATAAATATAACTCCAGAAATTATATTTTTTTTATGTGATCAGTGATAGATTTAATTTAGAAAAAGTCAGATAGATTGTTAATTGCCATAAGAAAATTTATTTTAGAAAGCAAGTTTAAAAGACATATTTATAAACATAATACAATAATTTTAATATATCTATCCAGCTTTTTTTGTTTGTTTACTCAATTTATACACAAGTTGTTTTTCATTTACGCATAGTCGATTTATATTTGATATATGCTTCTTAATACCATTTTAAATCATTTTTACGTTAGTGATGATCAAAGGTCTAATTATCACAATCATTTTACATATCCTAAGTGAATTCTATTTGAAATAAAATTAAGTATTAAATTTCTTTAATTTTTGAATTATAAATTTACGGAAATTCTGCTAATAGTTAGAGAGATCTTTAACTTTTTTATAATCATTTGAGAATAATTCATTTAGATGATCTTAGTAAATTTTCTTTTTCATCTATTCATCTTATTTCTTATACTTCTCAGCCAAATCTATATGTAATAAATTATAAAAAACATTCAAAACCAATTCTAAATTTCATTTTTAGTAACTAACTAATGAAATTTATTTTAATTTAAAGTACATAAGTTGAATAATTTATTCATTTTTATCATTTTCAATTAAATTTTAACTTATTTAAAAATAAAAAATGAGTTTTACCAGAATCAGAATTCTTTTTGCCCAACAATCTATTTTCTTTTCTCTTAATAATCTTTTGTTCCATAGTTTCATACATTTATTTGGTTGATGATTTTATTTTATGTGCCTAATCAAATCCTAAATCAGTAGCCCCGTTAACGCTGATTACTTTTTATGTTTCATCAAATGGTAATGTACGCTAAACTTAATTTTCATGTCTTTTTTAATAATCTTTTTGCATAAGGGTAACTCTAATTTAGTCAGGGTCTTAGCCTTAAGATTCAAGCTCATCGAACTCATCATTATATTTATAAGCTCTATCTTGTAAGATCTTAACTTTAGTTTATCTATCTAAATTCCAACCTATTCCTCTCATTTTGATTGTTAAAGGTTTATTTACAATGAATGATTATTAATAATTGTAATTTATATTTAATTTGTGTTGATATATTATTTATCAATATAAAATCAGATGATTTTTACTAAAGTTCTTGAATTGAGTATCAAAAATGCTTTCAATTTGTATATCAATTATATTATTATTTGAAATTAAATATGTTTACAAGCTAAATAATTTATTCCATAATTATTTTTTTTAATAAAATGAATGGCTATTAAATTGAATTTCTTAATGTATTTTACATCCATTTTATGAAATCTTGAACTAATTTTATTAATATTTATCATTTATCTTAAAATTACAATTGGTCTTTCTTTAAAATATTTAAAGGTTTTAATGATGTTTTTGGAAGAAAAAAATTAAATAATAATCTGGAATTAAATTTTTTTAGATCAATCAAGAAAAATGCTATCAATCTATCCAAATGTTAATTGTAATATTATTTGAAATTAAATATTTTAAATAACAATTTAAATAATTAAATGAAAGGCTAATAACTTGAATTTTTAATTGTATTTACATTGTGAAAAATCTTGACTTCAAAAATTTTGAATTTAAAAGGATATTATTCAACTAAATATTTTAAAGAAATTATTGAATTTTATCATTTTTCAGAACAAAAAATTTATTTAAATAATAAAAAGCATGGAAATATTATTAATTAGGAGATTAATTGCATTTTTATTTGAAATTTAATATTTTAGATAACTAAAACATTGTTTTTGTAAGTCATAAAAAAAATGAATGAATATAGATATTCTACTACAACTTACTTCCATTTTCAAAATATTTCACTTATTTAATTTATTATTTCATTAATTTTGAGTTCAATAATTCATAAATATTTAAACAGCCTTATTAGCTTTTTATCTCATTTATAAAAAAATGTATTTAGATAAATATCTTGAATTAAAATTAAAGCCCTTTAACTAAAAGTTATTTTAAAATTTTAAATGTAATATTTTATGAAGATTTTATTACATATTTTAACATTTTGTGAGTTAACTTAAATTATAGATATGTTCTGTAGTCTAATGATTTTATTTTTAAAATTATGTTAATATATATATATATATGTATAGTACCCTAGGGTACTGCCTATAAAGGCTACATACAGTTATAACAAGACATTATTACTTTTTTCTCACCTGGTTTTTGGTGTTTATTTATTTTTTTTTGATTAAATTATGTTAATTTATATTATTTTTAAAATGTTTTGCTTATAAATAATAATTTATAAAGTTACTGTCCAAAACAAATATTTGATATATTTTGTAATGCTATTTTTTGATTAAATCAATATCTTTCTTTTAACAAATCGTTTTTGTTGCTAATTTATACTTTTCTGATGAGGTATTTTTATAAATATCATTTTTTTAAGTTAAAATCCATTTTTACAAAATTAATCTTTATATAAATCATTTTGCAAATAATTTTTTCATCTTAAAAGAGTCCATTTTGATTGGTAATAGTTGAAAGCATGTTCCTCTTGTAAAAATCTATCTTTGAAAGTAATAATTTGATAATATTCTATTTATATAAATTTATTAACTTAAATCATAATTATGTTTAACCTTCAGTAAAATTTCATAATAAAAAATTAAAAACAATCCTAGTCTTTTTTCTTTTGAGCTTTTAGTACTGAATTTTTTTAGGATGAATGGACTGAAAATATTTTTTCTTACAAAAGTTTAAGCTAAATTCTATGTAAAATATTTAAATATTTTTTAATCATATTTAACACTCTTTCGTAGACATTAACTTAATAAATTACCTTTTTTTATTTAGAGAAAGGACATTTTTAGAAAGATAGGTGTATTTTTATGAAAAATATTATCTTCAAATATCTCCTCTTTGATAAGCTTTTATTTGAAATTAAATATAAGGTTTGGATTCAGATATTCAGATAGAAATTATTAAATCAATTCTTATATTTTATTTGAAATATTTCATGGTTGAATCACCTTTTTTTTATTCCTATTCATAGATAGATAAAACAAACAAAAATTTTTTGATGGTTCTTTTGAGATTATAAATTTTCATGAGTGAAAATTTAAATCTTTTCTTTTTTTAATAATTGATAGAATTAAAAATTTTGAAAAGAAAAATCTTCAAAATCTCTAATGTAAATTTTTTTTTTTACAATTAAATTAAGGTGAAATAGTAAGATAAAGAATTGAAATCAGTGATTGATATTAGATTTAAGTAATAGTAATTTTGTTTTTTTGCTCTTAATAAATATTAAATGGCTGGCTTTAATTTAAGAAATAATATCAATAATATCAAATGAAATTATCTCAATACAGTAATTGATAAGCTCAAAGTAATCTATTTATTTGAAAACTAATTAAAATCCTTAATTCTTTTAAGAAATATACAGGATATTTTAAGATAACAAAATGAACAATTTATATATTGAGGATAATAAAAATATAATTAAAGCGGGGCTTGTTAAGAGAAGCTAAAAGAATAATATTTTATATAAGAGTGCTCCTTCTAACAATAAGGACATTATCAAGTAAACTCTTGATATTTTTTAGAGCATCAAAAGATAAGAAAAACTAGAATAAAATGAAAAAAATTAAGATAGTGATTCTGATGAAGAATAAAATAACTCTTCTTTTGATAGCAATAAGCAAATTATTAATGAAGAATAGCATTTAACAAATGAAAACCTGATATTTAGCTCAAGTGATGTTGATGAAATAGAGAGTAAAGAAGACTATCATTCTATTTGGGATAATAATGATTTAATTCTTAATGGGATATTTGATTTAGATTAACTAAATATTTACCAACTCTATAAGGCAAGAGCGCTTACATACTAATCATAAAATAATAAAACGCTGTCAAACTAAAAGATTTTTTATAGTTTTTAAAATGTTTACAAGCTGATGGAAGATATGAGGAAGAAGAAAAGATAAAGATTTACTTACAATAATTTAAATTTTTAATAAAAACACGAGCTTAGCAGTGATGATTGGAAATCTTTTCAAAATGATTAATTATTAATTGTGAAAGATTAAAAACAATCTGATTAATTTAAAGTATTTGAAGATTACTATAGTAATTATATTTAGAATGAAAAGTAAAAAAGAAGACAGATGAGATATAATAGATACGAAGAAGCTTTTTTAGTAAGCTAAAATTCGCTATCATAAAATAAAGATACTAAATAGAGAGCAATTGAAGCACTAAAAAGGAAATTTCTTATGGATCATCATGATTAATATAATAATCAATAAGAAGATAAAAATGGATTGCTAAATGAATAAACTTAATCTAATAATTAAATAAATAAAGAGGAAAACCATACTATTAGTTAAAGCAGGAACCTAACAATTAGTAATTTCTAGCCAGAAAAAATGCCTAAAGTATTTTAAATTAAAAAAGTTCTTTCAACAAAATAACTAAGTACTGAATGTTCATTAAACTCTCCTAAAAATAAGAGCAGCAAAGAAAATTAATCTCTATTTAGTTCAGGAAATCTCAACAATTTTAACTCTTCTATATTCAATACTTCTAATTTTAGTATTATTGGAGCTAGAAGAGTTAATTCAATAGATTTTTCAACCTAACCTAAAATGTAAATAGTAACTACCCAACCATCTATCAATATTGAAAATAAAAATATATAATAATAAAATTATAATCAAATTGATGACAGTAACAGCAGTAACAACAATATATAATCACTTAAAAATTTAGAACTAGAAACAGAAGATTCTTAACAAAAAGCATTTAGCCCGTAGAAAAAAAGATTGGTTAGATACTAATCCTAAGATTCTTTAAATGGATAAGATTTCATTTCTTCAAACAGAGAGTATATTCCAAATAAACAAATTTAGAGCTTGATTCCCTAGCATAGCTTGAGATTTAATTTGGAAAGTGCAATTCAATAAAAACTATTTATTAACACAAGTAAAATAGAAAACTCTCCCATAAAGTCTAACTTTATACCAATCACTGAGACTGCTAAAAACTCACCATCTAAAATATCCTAATTTAATTCTTTTTAAAATAAAAGTATACAATAATAAGAAAAGTTATCTAATAGTTTTTTACCTAAGTTAAGTTTTCAGACATAAATTTATAATTAAACAACAAGAAATAAGTCTTTTTTGCAAAGTTCATAATTTTGCAATCAAACTCAAAGAATGGAAAATGTTTTAAATGATAAAAAGACTCTTTCTTCTTCGAAATCTGTTGCAAAATAAATTTTTAGCTTTGATAAATATACAAACATAAGAGATAGTCCATAAAAATTATAAGAAAAAATAATGTCAAATATTATACTCTTATAGTAACAATGAGAAAAAAATAATAAAACCCTATCATATCATTCTAATTCGATTGATTAATTTAAATCTATTAAATATTATATTTATTTTTAACAATTTTTATTATTTTTTAGAATTTCTAAAATAATAAGTAAAATATATCATTCCATAAAACCATTTTTAGAACCAAATTTTTTTTAGTAAATGCGCTTACTTAATTCAGAAACAAATAAATAAATAAAAAAATAATTATTTTTAGAGTATAAAAAATAGATTTCAAATTATATAAAAAAATAATATCTTCATTTCATAATTAAAGATCAACATTTTATCTTATTTAATATAAATTCTTTGAAATAATATTTTTGAGTATTTAATGAAAGAAATCTAAAAATAGTAAATGATGGAAAAATCAAGGTTTAAAAAGCTAAAGCATGCACTTAATAATATTATTTATTCAAATTCATCATCTCCAAATTAAAAAAAATTATCAATAAAATTAAGTTTGTTGAATTTAAAATGTTGGATAAATTTAGGTATTATATATGTTTTTTTTAATAAAGTGTTGGACTTTTATTTAGTGTTAATATAATATATTTAGTATTTGAATAATCATTAAATTTCTTTTTTTTTAGTTTTTGATATACTTATGGATTAAGTTAATTAAGAAGAATTAGAACTAGCTTAAAACTACAATTGTAGTTTTAATTAACCACCATAAAATGAAGAAAAATATGGAAAAAAATTATTGTTAATTAGACATGCTTTGAGTGATTTCAATTTCAAATATGAAAAAATATTCATTGAAAATCCATAGCTGTTAAGATCAGATCCAGGTCTTGTTGATTTCAGAGCTTCTACTGAGTACATAGATACACCTTTGCATTTAATTGGTAAAAAATAAATAGAATAAATGAATAATAATTAAAATTTAATTTATTCTACGAGGTGAAAAACAATGCATAAGTCATCAAGATTAGGTTGCTAAAATTGATACTGAACTAGTTTTAGTATCACCTTTGTAAAGAACTTTGTAAACTGCCATTCTTTTATTTTAGAAACATCCAAATAGAAAAAACATTAAGTAATTAATTGTTTTGTAATGTAATCAAATAATTATTTTTTATGTAGATTTTTAGTTTATCCTTGGCTATTTGAATCTTTAAATTGTACTGCTTGCATATCAAACTAAATTTATGGAGAAATGAGAGAAAAATATTTAAAAGAGGCTTCTAAACATGACATATAATTAGATTTTTCAGTTTTAGATGACAAAAATGTATAGTTTTAATTAGCTTTAATATCTAAATTAAGTATTAATACTATTAAAAAGTTATTCCCTTCTTAACTTTAGTGGTAGATAGAATGTATGGAAGATAACGAATAGTATAAAGAGTTATCAAAAAATATTACATCAGAAAAAGAATATGCAGAACATTTATCTGAATAAATGAGAAAAAAGTATCCGGATTTTTATGAAACTTGGGAGTCAATGCTAAAAAGATCTGAAATTCTTAAAAATAAAATAAAGGAAATTTTAAAAGAACATCAAAAAACAGTCACAGTAGTTAGCCATTGTAATTTGCTTAAGTGTTTAACTAAAGTCAGGGTTGATGAAAAAGGATGGGTTCATGGAATTCATATAAATAATTGTGGAATGACGTATTACAATTTCGATTGAGAATTAAAAATATGATTTATACTTTAAATCAATCATAATATGATTTATTCTTAAATTTTTTATTATGGACAAGAGCAAAAAACTAAAATTGTTAAATATTAATTTTATTTTACTTAATGCTTTTTTTTCAAAAATTTCAAACTTCATTTTTACAAGAAACAACATAATTTAATAGATTAATATTGTTTTTATTCATGATTAATAACATTTCTTGCAAAAAACAAATAATTCTTGAATAGAGAATACTTAAACTTCCTAAATCTATCTTGATTCCATGATCTCAAACCCAGATTGATAGAAAAAGTCAACAACTTTTGAGTGAGAATGAGGGCGAGCATTATCATGGTGAAGAATCAAGTTTTTTACATTTTTTGATTTAATTTTTTTTATTTATTACAATCATAATTAAAAAAAATATGATGATTAAAAAATAAATAATTTTGAAACCATAATGATAAATTTATCTTTGTAATTATTTAAATTTTGTTTATTATTTTAAATAAAACACTTTTTTACTTAAAATCTTTATAAATTAATTTTAATGAGAATTAAATGCATTTTATTGATTGATTGAGTTCTTTTTAAATTTTTTTTATTTTCAAAATGAAGTTTTGTTTGGGGTAAAGATACTGATGTCCAAAGCAACTTTTTCCTATGAATCGGTTATATCCCAATTAATTTTCTGATTGTTTGCATTTTTGTCAACTAAATTTAACTAACTTTAGTTTAGTGATAAGTTGTTACTTTAGTTATTGTTGTTATTGTTTGGGTTTACAAATAAGGTATAACTTGCCTTTGATTTTTATATGTCTATTCTAGACTAAGAAAGTCTACTTACTCTTGACATTCTGTCATCTTAAATAAAATCTAAGCTCATACTTTTTACAAAATCAGGATTTTTACCATCAACTTCAAAAGCAAAAGAGCTTTTTTTACAAATGACTTAAAAATTTTAAATGTTTTTTTAAGAAGCTGATTTTCTTAATTCTTGGTTCTTTAAATAAATGTCTATTCTTTGGGAAGTCATGTTGCTATAAAATTTTCATAAAATTAAATTTCATTAAAATAAATTAATTTTTTTTACGTTTTTATTCTTGACTTAAATGAGGCTTTACGAGACTTTCTTATTTCATTTAAAAATACTCTGTTGAGAGACTCAATGATAGTAACGTAATTTTATTCTATCATATATTATTTCATTATTTTCATGTTATCTAATTCCATGTTAAAATTAAACTGCTTAGTTTATTTGGTGTAATGAGTGTTATTGCGGGTGTTTGTTGTCTATCCCCTGCTGTAATTGTCTGGCTTCACAACTTATTTTTCTTCTAGATTTTAACTTTTTAGAATGCTACTTTATTATTCTAAGTTATTATGTTTAGCATTTACAAGAAATTGGCTATTTTATGCAGTTAGTTGAGGAGTTAGATTTGATTAGAGCATACCAATTATATTATTTAGATTATTTATTATAAATTAATTTGATTAAATCACTGTAGATTATTAAGTAAATTATTTAGTAATATTGTTATTGTTATTATTTGTATTGTTGTTAATATTTTTATGTGATTTAATTGATTACTCACTTTGAGTTTGTTGGTTTGTAAATTTGGTATTATCTTTGATAGATTCTGTTTTATATAAATGATTATTTTCTTACTATTATTATGATTAAGCAAGAAATTGTGATTTGAAATGTTTATCTTCTTCCAATTCATTCATACTTGATAGAGATGTATTTTTCTTTTGAAGATTATTAAGTAATTGCTACTGTAATAATGATAAATATGGTTATTGATTCTAAGCTGGTACTATCACTGTAGAGCTTATATAAGTACTTTTTTTTCTTCCTTTAAAATACTAATTTAAATCACTAATATCTTCCTTAGTAGTCACTCTTCCTTTGTTATTTAAAATATAAAAATTTACTCAACAAATCAATTTATATTTATAGTTACTTCCCAGCATTCTTTTAGTAGATTCTCTTGATTCTTTTCTTTTGAATTATCCCTAGTTATTTTAGTTATTTGGTCTATCATGGATGGAAATTTATGAACTTTATGAGGTCTAAGAACTTCTTTTTTTTTGAGGGAGTTGCTAAGCATTTTTGTTTTGTTAATTAAGATTGTTATTGTGATTATTGATATTACTATTGATAATGCTAGTGCTTATATTGTTGATGTTGCTATTCTTGTTATTATTACTTTGTTATTTTTGATATTGTGAATCTGTTTCTTCCTTAGCCACTTCATACATATTGCCATACAAATATAAATCTTCAAATTCTTCAATCAAATCTTCTTTCTCATCTATAAGCTATAAAAACCCATCTTCAATTTACATTTTTTATCTAAAAAAGCCTAATTATTTTATTTTCGATCTCTCAAATTAAGAATCTCTACCTTACTCTGCTCGCTACTCCTTGAAGATAAGTTATTTTTTGTCAGGACAATAATGTAGTTTAGGGCATTAATAAATCAAATGCTTATTTCCTTCACACTTAAAACAATAATCATAAATCAATCCGAATTCTTTAGAAAAGAATAGTTTATCTTTTATATGGCAAAACATCTCATAGTCTTAAGAGTGGTTTTTTAAAACTTCAATAAAATCTTCTCTTTTTTTTAAGAAATAAAATGAATAATTTCTAATTTAATTAATTAAATACCTATTTATTTTTAGTAGGTTTGAAAACCCTTTACTTCTAGCAAAACAAGTTCTGTTTTCAGCTGTAAAAAATGAATATGTTCCAAAGCATTCTCCTGCCTTTAAGTTCTGGAGTACAGATATCTAACTATTATCAGGTATATAAAGATCTATATTGCCACTTTCAACAAAATATATGCAATTATCAAAAGAATCACCTTTTTTTATTTGTTTTATTTCATTAATAATACAATATTCAAATTTCTAGAAATACCTTTAGAGAAGATGATTTATTCAGGGATGCATTACATTTCTTTGATATGTTTGATACATTATGCCAGAACTTCACTTGAGAAATACTCATTCAAAATGCTATTTTAAAATGCTACAAAGTATGTTTCTTTAAATAATTCATTTTTCAATGAATTGTTCAACATATTGACTATGGCAGATTCATTCTCTGTTTTAATTAAAAGCTCTTCTCTCCAAAAGCTATCTAAGTATTCTCTTATCTTATACTGAAGCTGAGAACTTACTTTTTTTCTTTCCATATATCTATTTTCAAATAATATTTAAATAAATAGATAAACTGTTTGAAATTGTTTACCTGTTTATAATCTAAATGTCGTTTTTAATTTTTTTCTCAATTCTAACATTTTAAAAAGAATTTAATATTAATTTATTTTAAATTAGGAGTTACTCTTAAATTTAGTTGAAGATGAAACCAATTTGATTGATGCTGTAACCAAATATACCTGTAGCAAATATAATGGTAAATATAGCCATGATTATTTCGAAAGCATTAATTGGATATATATCACCATATCCTATTGTACTCATTGTTACTATTATAAAATAATATCCTCTCACATATTATTCTGACCAATGATATTAATCTATTTTAAAGAATATCATCCAATTTTAATCAGGCAACATTGACTTAGCTTCATATATCCAAACACATGTGGCAAAGTGTGAAACAAAAATTATAATGAAAACTAATTTTATGAGTTAAGCTATGTTATACTATCTAACATCCAAAGTAGATGACTCTTCAAAATGTTTTACAAGGCTACTAAATTTTCTCATTTTAAATAAAAATGGTAGAAGAATATATCTGAAATCTGAATCATAATTAAAAGTATAGTAAATTGAGAACAAAATCATAGGCAAAATATCTTCTATTGAATTCGTTTTTAGATATTCTTTAAAAATAACCCCTCTTACTCTAATTTCTTATCCCTTCACTAAAATATCAGTATTCATTTATATTATTATATTCATAAAATTTAGAGAGAGAAATAAATAGATAGCATTCTAATTAATAAGTTCAAGTAGCTATATTCCAAAAGAAATATGAATACTTATGTAAAAACATTCAATCAGAGTATAAGCAGTATATAAATAGTTGTAAAATAATTTATATTTGCTATTTCTATGTATTATACATGCTCTCCATAAATCAATCAGCCTCTGCTTAAATGACTTTACAACTATTAAATTTTTTCTAGTAAAGGCAGACCTTCTGTTGGTTCTTAATAATTTGAATTATGTCTCCTTATTTTACTTTAACCTGTTATAATGGCTGTTCTAGTGATTACTTTTCAAGGATTATCTCTTTGAAGTAGAGTCTAAAATATTATCTTCTTAATTTTAACTGTATTAATACTAATAATTAGATTAATCATATCTTTGGCTAGCCTAATCATCTTCATTTTTTTGTTAGTTTTACATACAAGATTTATTTTCAACAAATTTTGTGCCTATAGAGGCTGATTAGTTCTCACTAGAAGAAAATTCTGACTTATCCATATTTTACAAATTAATTATTGAAAAATTATACTAGGAATAATTAAATAGTTCTACTTCTATTTATTTATATATAGAGCAAAATTGTTCTATTATTAATAATTTGTTTGTATTTATTTTTCATTATTTCATAAAGAAATTCACTTTTCTTATTTTATTAATATTCTTAGATTTTATTATTTAACTTAACTTTTGTTTATTGATGATAAATAATCAAATCTTTACATTCCTAATCATTAATAAAACAATAACTATTATTCTTTGCATTAAAAATCAACTAAAATATGCTTTTTTGATTAAAAATCAGTTAAATAATATATTCCCTAAAATTATTTTTTTTTTTAGTCTGTAAACATTAAAAAATTTTTGCAAAATAAAAAGTGCAAGAGTTAAAATTTAATACAAAATATAGTTTAGAGTTAATGGATGTATTGATATAATTTTATTTTAAATACTTTTTAACTATTGATTTTAATCTTTTACTTTAAAATAATTTTCTATCAATAAATAAATTAATTTTTTTAGTCAAAAAATTAAAGAAAATCTTTTTTTATTTTTAATTGTAATTTTTGTTAAAAAAATTTGTCAAAATAATCTTTGAAAAATTGCTGTTTAATACATAAAATGTTTTTTTAATCTCATATTTTGAATATAGTTTAGTTAATTTATTATTAGTTTATTAGGTTAAAGCTTTTCATTAAACGCTAAATTTATGTCTGGGATTTGAAAACAGATTTTTAAAATAATCTCCAGACTTTTTTGTAGATTTTGAGGAAAGCATAAATTTAATATCAGGATGGTTTAGCTCCAATTAATGGGAGATTTGTGTATTTCGATTTAAATTTATTTCAAAGTTTCTTAGTTTAACATTTAAAGCCTTTTTTTATTCAAGTAGTGGAGAAGAATTTAAAGAGCCTAAAAGTGATTCTTTGATTGTCTTAGTCTTTTAAGGAGAAGAATTTCTAGAATCTGATTCTCCAAAAGATTTTTTTGTATCTGAGTTAATTAAATGATTACTTATTTTGCATAATGATGGCAAACTTTTATTTCTCATATTAATATAAGTGGAAACATCTTGGCTGTTAGTTTTGTCATTTAAGTGTTATTTTAAGTCCATAACTATTTATTAGGGATTATTATACCTTTGCAAATATTAATTTATATAAATTGACTAAGATGATTTGCATTCATTTGTTTAAATATCTATACTACTTTTTTAAGTATTTTTAGATTGTTTTTACTTTATATTAACTGTCTTTGCTTTATTTTCTAATGTTTAATTCGTTTCTTAATCATACTTAAAATCAAAATGTATAAGAGAAGGTAAAAATGAACTAAACGAACCCATTTTACTATGGTCTTCTAAATTATTCATTGATTTCGATCTGCAATCAGGATTTTAATTTATTTAAAATTGAGTTTTTTTTTCCTATTATTCTCCATAATTATTTTAGCTTTGTTATGGTGGCGAATCAATATTATGCTTTTGTTCACTTTTATTTTAATTGTGAATGTTGTACCTAAGTAATTCTCTATCACCGCTTAGAAAAATTTTTGGTAACTCTAAAAACTAATTTGAAAAATTATTTGAATTTTTATTTTGATCTATTTATCTAGCCTTTCCTGACTCATACACTACAATACTTTCATTATTATTTGATAATTAATCAGAGAAATATTCTTTTTCTTCTCTTTTTTTTAAATTCTTAGGAGTCAATATCTCACTCAGTTTAAGCTGATACATTTTTTTGCTTCCAATTTAATCTTCTTAATTGTTTTTAGTTGAGAGATCGTTATTCGAATTTATTTCTTCTTAGTTTTAAGCAGATTAATCATAACAAGAATTCTAAAATTAATTGTTTGTTTCGCTGAGTTAGTCTTCACATTTTTATATAAATATTAAGTTGATATCATATTTTTAATTTGTTTAAAATTTCTAAGATGGTTTTTTTTCTAAACAGTTAATATAATTTTTATCATCATTTCGACTCAAATCTAAATTATCATTTTAAATTTAACCTTTTTTGCCATTTTGACTTTAATCTTGTATTTAGTCACTTCTTATTTTTGAAGAGTTTGAATGTCTTATATTTATTTTTTCAAGATTTTCTTAATAGCCACTGTGAAAAGATTTATTTTTGACAAGAGAAATATCTTTTGCGTATGGCTAGGTTTCTGATGTTTTTAGGGTTTTATTTTTTGTGAGAATTAATTTTAACTTTTTATGAGATGGAGAGTTTTAGTTATCATCATCATCACCCTTAGGTTAATTCTAATTTTAGTTTTCAGTTTCATCTTTTTTCGAGCTTTCATCTTGGTGATTTGGAATATTAGAATCTATTTGCTTATTAAAACTAGATTTAACAGCTGATGAATTTTTTTTTAAAATGATTTCCTAATAATTTTTAATTGAAGGAGAGTTAGTTTTTTAATATAATCTTTCCAAGGCTAGCTAATTTTAATCAGATATATTGACTGAATGTTTGGTTTTCTTTATTTATTTGTATCTTTCTTCTTGATCCAAGAATGATTATTTCATGCTTTTAAGGTCTGAAAATTACCCATTATGGAATTTTAAAAATTAAATATTTCCTTTACTAATATCTTTAGGAATGTTTAATTCATCAAGGCAATCAATATCATCAACTATTTTCTTTTCTTACTTAATATTGATATCTTATTTTTTTGTTAAACTTTACTGTCTTTGAATATTATCAAATTACTCCTCTTTTGTAGATAAATTAAATTAATTTTATTGAGGTGTTTAGTTTAAAGAAGGTGGTTATGAAATTGCAGACGAGTTATCAATTTATTCTATATTTATTTTTATATCTTTTATTTTAGGTAAATTATTTATTGATTAATGTTAAGTTCTTTGATTTGCTGCTCTTAGATCCATTTGAAGATACTTATCTTTAAGCATTTCTTTTAAAGGAACTTTTTAATATAAATTAACATTTTTAATATCTTCAAATCTCTTCAGTGAATCTATTCTTTACTGATGATATTAGATCTTAATAAGTGCTTTAGTCTTAATATCTTAGTCTAGCACCTCATTTTATGATAAAATTTTCAATAAAGCTGAGCGTTCGATACTGAAAACAATAGCATCAGATGAAGTAACCTTTGCAGAATATGTTCTTCTATTCTGAGAAATATTCTATGAGAAATTGTTTGAACTACTGATTAAAATATCCTCAAAACCAAAGAATTCACCTTACTAAATAATTCCTAAGCTAACTTCTTTGTATTTAAAATCTTCTTAGTTATCATTTTTAACATTTTTTTCATTTTATTTAAACTTTTCTTTTGTTTTCTTTATTTCTTTTGTGTTGTTCTCTATTTCATCAAATTAAACCATTGAAGCTATTTTCATAGATTAAATTTAATCTGAGGGACCAAAAGAACTTACATTAAGTTAATCATTTATTTTTTTACTTTAATACATTTCATTTATTGATTCTTATGTAGGGTCTTCTAAATCTTATACTTAAAATGTTTTCTTTTTTTTGTTAACCCTCTTAATATTTTTATTATTCTCTTATTAGGTATCATCCTATTCATCTAACTGACTCAATCTTGTAAGACTCTGCATAGTAACTGAAGGTTTTTAGTTACTTTTTTGCTAAGGTTTTTCTTTTTGTTTTTGGTTTAATTTTTTTAAGTTTTTTCTTTTCTCATGAAGTATAGAAGATGAAGCAATTCTTCTCTGAAATTCGATTTTTCCTTACTTGAGAAGGTATATTCTATCTCCCTATTCACCTTCTCTGAATAAGTAATCACCCAAATATAACTTAATTTCATAATGAAAACTTATACTTAAATGAAAAATTGTCTCTTTTCTAATAGAACTAAAGTAATTATTGAGATAAATGTTCTTGCAATTAATAAATTAAAAGTATTCGCCTAGTGCTCTTCTGTATACTTTAGGTTCAAAAATAGCAAAATAGCATTCTTCAGAGGCAATAGCTGTGTAAGGTCGGGGTTTTTCAAGAAGGTAGCTTATTTCACCAAACATTTACTTTGGTTTAACATGTTATACTTTTTTAATTTTTGATACTTATTAGTTTTCATCAAAGTATTTTTTCTTTAATTTATCATTCTATTTAATAAGATCAATATGAGATCCTTTCATTTTTTGAATAGCGTTGATAACAATATCAAATCTATCTTTATTTTCTAATACCTTTTAGTCATTAGATGCGTTTTATAATCTCCTATTAAAATCTACTTCTTCCCATATCTCCTTCTATGACTTTGGGATAAAAAGTTAAACTGTACCCTTAATAACATAATAAATTTAATCATCTTTATCTCCATAAAAAAATATTGGTGTATTTCTCTATATCGATTTAACTTGCATTTCTTAGCTAAGAACTGTTGCAATTTAGTTAATAGCTTTTTGAAGCTCTTCTTTATCGCTTATGATCTAATACAACTTTTAAAGCTCATCCCATTCCTTCAAGCACTGAAAAATTAAGTTTTTTAAAACTTCGCTTATGGCACTCTCTTTGTAATATTCTTTACTAATAATGTGCATTACTGCCTTAGAAAATGGATCTTAATGTTTATTTTCCTCTGCATCTTTATTTTAATCTTTTTACCTATTTCTAATATTAATTTGACAAACATTTCAATATCTCCATAAAATTAATCTTTGCTAAAAGATAAATGAATATTAATTGTATGTAAATGAATTACAGTGCTAGTACCTTTTGGAGAAGCATTTCTCTCAATCAATGTATTAAAAAAACAATTATTTTATTTATAAAACTATTTATTTAGTGTCTAAACCTATCTCAATATGATTTAAACTGAGTAAACTATATTTTTTGCTAAATTTAGTTAAGGTTTCGAACTATACTTGAGTGTTTTGACTGTTATTGTTATCTATTTATCTATCTGAATTTTAGTTAGCAAATATAAAAGTTAATAGGAAAGAGGATATTTAATTAATTTTTTAATCTGTAAATTCAGTAAATGCATTAATCGCACTGACCGAATATATAAATTAAATAAGTACTATCATAAAAAAACAATCTCAATCAGAATATTATGTGGTGATAATTAATCTCTTGAGATTCTAGTATGTATTTATTTTTGGGATTTTCATATTACTTATTTCTTCTTTATGAATTTAGATACAATACTTAATAATTTATTTAAATCTAAATTTAATTAATTTTCTATCATTTTTAATTAATCATTGATCATATATAATTTAGGACACAAAGGAAAATCATAGATAAAATAAAATAAGATACTTCTTTATAAAATATTGAAATTTATTAAATAGATTATTTATTACAATAGTTTTTTTTAGAGGTTGAATATTTATACACAAAACATGAAGAAACTAGAATATATCAATCACCATGTATGATCAATTTCTGAACTTTAATTGACAAAGCTTTATTATTGATTTTTAGCAGGTATATACTTACTTTATCCAATAGGGAAGCCACCATCTCCAAAGAAAGGTTAATCAGTGACATATCCATCATTGTCCTCATTCTTTTATTTAACGTCTAAAATGTACATTTAGTTTTCTTTTAACTGCTACCTTGATGTGAGATAATCTTCTATTTCACAATCGACATCTGTAATAGCTGCAAATAGTAATTTATAAAATTCTATACCTTACTCTAAATCACTTTATAATTCCATGATTCTTCCTAATCCGTTATTTATTTTTTCTATTTCCTTTTGATAAAATCAAACATTTTACTAAATAAATATCCTTAGTTTTCAATATTACTTTAATTGAATCTTAAGCTTCATTTGCCATTTTTTTGGAGTTGAGGAACTGAGCTATTTTACATATTTCTTCTACCATCAGAGATGCTTGATTAATCTAACAACATAAAAAGTTTAAAATATCCGTAAAATGAAAAAATATATTTACTATTTGATTAAGGGTGATGAATATATGGTTTGATTATTAGCAAATGAATTCAATTGTTTTATCTCTATTCAATCTTTGTTGACTTGCTTAAGAAAGTAGCAGCTGAATATCTATTTTTGTTAAATAATCTTTATTTGATTCAGTCTCTAATTCTACTTAGTTTATAATATTGCAGACACTTTCTTCCAATTAATTTATATTCTCTATTTGTGTAGTGAAATCTCTAGCAAACTGCTAATCCTATGCTTATGGGATAAGTGATATTATATAGTCTTTGCCTTATCTAATCATTTTAAAATAGAACTAAAGTTCTTAATATTGGAACTTCGATTGATTATCTATAGCCTCACCCTCTCTTAAATTGCTTTATAATTCTTTTAGAAAAATTTAACAAAAATTTAATTTATATTTATTTACCTTTAATCTTCATGATGTAGCTATGATTGGCTTAAGTAGAAGGAACTATTTCCCATAATTCTTTGTATTTGTTTCTATTAGCTTCATCATCAATTTCTTCTTTTTTAAGCTTTTCTAAACATTCATTTATATATATCTATGCATTTGTGCTATTATCATCTAAAACAGTAATTAATCTTAATATTTCTTCTTCACCTTTTTTTTTATCAATAGCATCAAGCTTTTGTTAAATAGTCAAAGGTAGATGACGAGACATTCTAATTTAATTCATCATATTACCATTCTTCTGTTAAAAATGAGAAGACTGTTACAACATTTCCAAATATCCATTTACAAAGTTAGATAAATAACTCTTAATTCTAAACTCTTTTAAAGCTTTCAAATTATTACATACCTCAGTTTTATTTCTTTCTGCTATTTTCTTGACCTCCTTAAGAAGTTGAATAATATCTGGAGAGAGTAAGTTTCTAAACTAAGCTTCATCAGGCTACTCAACTTCTAAGTCAGGAGGCATAGCAAAAACTATTCTTATATTCTATTAAAGCTATGTCATTGGCAATTATTATTCATTAATTATCTACTATCTATATATCTTTTTTATATTAAAATATTTACAAAAGAATTTTTTCATTAATCTAAAAATCAAAAAATAATTTTTTTTTTTGATAAGATATTTTTGTATCTGAACAAAATAATAAATAAATATAAAAGATTATTTACTTTTTGATTTCTTTAAACAAATTCTTGATATAATTATTCTATAGATTAACTAAGTTTACTAATACTCTCTTTCTTTGATTGAGATATGTTGTCTAAATTTTTCATTGCAATTTACAATATTCCTCTAGCCTTTTCAAGGTAAGCAATTGCGATACCCATATGAGGAGAGCTTTGGTCAGTTTCCAGCTTTTTTTCATGGTGCTTAGCCATTTTAAGGGCTGTCATACCAAAATAATAAACTGTATTTGAATATAAGAATTTCTTTTGTTCAAGTAGAAAATTTTTAGAAAAACTAGTATTCTAGTCATTGAATACTTCATTAGTAATTTTTAATGCAAGCTAGAAATGCTTATTTGCCTCACCTGCCAAAGATGCTTTTTAGAAATATAATAATAATTAACATTAGCAAAGAAAACTCTATATTTTCTTAAAAAATTAAAGATCTGATATTATTCAAGTAAAAAAATTAAACGCGCAAATATTATGTGATCAGAATAAAAATATTATGATCAGGCAAATAAACATTAATTACCTATATGCTAGATACCAATTTGAACCTCATTTTACTCCAAGTTGAAAAATAAACAAATATAACAAAGGCCATACAAGATGTTTTCAAGTGTTGAGATATTTTGTACTGTAAAGTCTAAGTGGGGCTTTTTCAGATCTTTTATGATTGATGGAAGATTCCTCTTTAATTCCATAATTGCCCATAAAGCATATCTTTTGATTATGTATTATAAAAAAAAATATTATTCAAGCACTATTAATAGCAAAATATCTAAATCTCTAAAGATAAAACAATTTTAATTGTCTTTACCTATACTTTTTGATAGCATTCTTGCGACCATCTGATGATCCGGTATTCATGTATGAAATACCAATATAATAAAGTAGAATAGCTAAATTATATAAGATAGAACACATTTCTACCCTCAAATTGCTAGTCTTCGTAACAACTTCCTTTTATCTAAAAGAATCAGTCCACGAAAACTCTATATTTACTCTATCTTGCTACCAACTCTCGAACTTGAACCTAAGATGTTTAGATTCATAAAATATATTGAAAAAACAAAAATTACTTTATATTAACTAATCTAAAGAAGAAAATATTATAAAATGAAACAAAATAGCATACTTCTTTTATAGTTACTATGCATATTTTAAATATTTGTATATAATCCTCTCTAAATTTTCACATTCTGCTAAGTTATTAATTGATATTTGATCAAAATTCAATCTATCTCTTAATTCATTAATTGTTTCAAAAGCCTTTTCTACTGCTTAAAACGCCTCTTCACCACCATACTTAGATATAATATGCTTCCTAAAGCTTTCCTTTATTTTTGTTTAATTTGTTGTCTTGAAGGGAAACCTAATAAAATCCATAACCTATAATTTGTTTTTCTTTTAAAATGTAATTTGGATACTTGAGTATTACTTTTAATTAATTATTTTTTGCAGAGTTATTCCTATATATTTCTTTTTTATCAGATAACACTAAATAATTTATTTATTTTAGGTTTTTGCGAACAGATTTTCTCTTTAATGTATTCTTTAACTTATGTATTATTATCAATAATCACACACAGCCTCTCTAAATAAAAATTTACTACCATCAACAAGATAAGGTATGATTGATATAAAATGTTTTATAATACTTTAGATGAGTAATTTTATTTTTTATTTTTAATATCTATTAATAGTTACATTTTATTATCGAATTTGATTTTTGGAGATAGACAATAACAATATGATAAATAAAATAATATCTATCATTACAATTACCATAAGAATTGCTATAACTGCTTTGAATGTCTAACAAAATATGATTTGAAATAATAGTATAGATTAATAAGATAAAAAAAAGCTTTCTCTCAGTTTTCTTTAAATCTAAAACTGATAAGAAAAATATCTTAAATAAATTAAATATAAATTAATAAATCTTTTTAATATTAAAAATAAAATTTATTTTTAATTATTATTTATTAAATATACTTTATCAACTCTCATTTATTATAAATTATTAACTTAAACGAATTTATAAAAATTGATGATTTATATTTACTTAATTTAAAAAAATTATTGTCTATTATTTTACAAGAAAATGTCTATCCTAAAAATTAATACTCAATTAAAATAGATAAATTTAAAATTTAAACTAACAAATATTGAAAAAACTAAAATCTAAATCTTATTTTTATCATTTTAAAGTATTGAAACTACTTATTACTTTAGCTTTAAAACATTTCTAATTTTTCAAAATTTTTAAATACCAAAAAAAAATGATTCATAATTATTGTGTAATAGGTTTCATAATAGCCTAATAGCCTTATCATGAGTAAAAATGTACAATAAAGATCTTCATCATGAATTTATTTGACAATTGTTTACTATTAAATTATTATTTTAGGGATTAGGTTGTTTGTTCCGAAACTTTATATCATTTTCTTCAAAGATTAGAAAAAATTTTGAAGATACAAAAATTGGTTATTTGGATGAAAAAAATGATTATTTATTTTGAAGAAAAGGTATTATATGTGTCTTTATTATGTAATTTATTACTTATATAAAATATAATAAGGCAATTTTATTCTTTAACTTAAATTTTTAACTTGGTGTAACAAAAATTTTATATTTCTATGTTATTTTCATTAAAATTTAGAAATATATCAAACTGCTAACTAGTTTAAAAAATAGTAGGGATTATATTGCATCTTTAAATAAAGTTGTTAATTTCATCAACAAAAATTCAAATTTATTTTTCAATTTTTTAATCTTTAAAAAATTATTTTATGTTTTATTTGCTTTATAATATTTTTGTTATATTATTTTCCCTTTTAGATATCTTAAAAATAGCAAAAGAATTTGAGAAGTTGATTGGAATAGACTCTACTGAATAATAAAAATAAAAATAATTAAGTCAAGTAATATAAAAGAAGTTTTTCTTATTTTCCATGTATCTTTGAAATATTGTTTTTTTTGAAAACACTTAAAATTGTAATTAGAAATTAATTTTGCTTCACTTGTGTATATTCAAAAATTGTATTTATAAACACCTAATTTAAAAATCTAGAAAGAAAACTTTTTAAAAATAAAATTATTTTTTATTTAAATGATATTTAAAATTAAGTTGTTTTTTTAAGATATTTTTATTCAATTAAAAAACTTAATTTTTGGGGAGTTATTAGTTTTTACATTTTCATAAAACAACTTAAAGGGAAATTTATAATAGAGAAATTTTATTATCACAATATTCACTTAAAAATATGTAAATTATCTTACATAATTTTGAAATTCAAATTATTTTAGTCATAATTTAAGTTCAAATTTGATTAATAAAATAGAGAAAGAATAATACTGTTTAAAACCAAACAAATAAATAAAGAATTTATTAATAGCTTTAATATTTAATTACTTTAAAGTTTAATTTTTAAAAAATTTAATTATTTTATTCTAGACAAATTGACAAGGTGAAAGCATCCATTTTTATTTTAATATCCAGCCACAAAGTTGTATTATTTTTAATTTTTAGCTTTTTTTTTTAATCTATTAAAAAATTTAGTAATCTTTTCAAATCATTAAAAAATTGAGGTAAAATTTAAAAAAGGGTTAATCAGAATCAAAATTAATCAAAAACAACTTCTATTAAAAATAGAAATTATAAATAGCTTTTAAATTTGAAAATTGTTTTAAAGAAAGTATGAGGATTTTCATTAGTTTTTCAAAATTAAAATTAATTTTGTAAAAAAGTAAAATAATATTATTGTTTTTGTTTTGGATTGATTTTTATTTATTTTTAGAGTAATAGTAAATCAATTATTAATCCATCTATAAACTAGATTCTCTTCTTGAATAAAGTAATTCATTTAATTTTTGATAAATTCTAACAAAATTATATTTTTTATTGATAATTAAAAGTAATTGTAAAACTAAATCAGGCCAAATCAATATTGAAAAAATTTAAATAATTTTTATTTATTGAAATATTGAGTAAAAAAGGGAAAATATTCATTAAAATAGAATAGTTAAAATGTGAATATTTTATGAAATTCAAATGAAATATATCTATCTATACATCAAGTGTAAGGTTAATATAAATATTAAATGTTAGTCTAATTCAATAATATTATATATTTAATTATTAAAAAATATTATTCAAACTAAACATTTATCAAAAAATTAACGATTTTGTAAAGTTAAATTAATTAACAATTACTCAAAGCATTCACTTCTAAAAATAATTCTTAACTTAAAATTTAATACTAATCAAATACTTAAAATTAACTTTCTCAAGCTTAAAATTTGTCAATATCTGATTCTCAATCTATTTAAAGTACCACTCAAACTAGCTCTATGAGTAAAACTACTAGCCATCTGAAGGCTCTACTAAAGAAAAATTGGATACTGTGGCGTAGAAGTTGGGGCTGCAGCTGCTTTGAAATAGTTTTACCTGTAATATTAACTTTTATTACTATGACTATTCTAAGAAGTAATGTTGATAGAGTATAAGTACCTGTATAAACATACTTTGATAAACCTGATGTAGCAATTTATTATCCTAACATTCCAACTGGATAAGTAGATACAAATGGTAAAAAGATTAAACCTCCTCTTGTTCAATGCATTGGAAGAACTTAAGGAGGAAATTCTTTTAGAAACGGATATGTTGCTATTATTCCTGAAACTGGAGATCTCGTAGATTAAGTAGATCATATGCTTTAAACAGAGTTTGGCTACAAAACTAAAAGATGGGCAAGTGTTGATGCTCTTTTTGATTTCGTTCAAGAAGATGGGTATGAATGGGAAATTTGCTTTGGTATTGAATTACCTAGTCCTGTTTCTGGCAAATATCAATATCAACTTATTTTCAATAACACTGGCCCACCTACTCATGAAGATGATGATGTCCCTGATACTACTCGTCCTGATGTTTATAAATACAAAACAGAAATGAAAGATCCTTTGTTTGATTTATGGGTGGAGTCAGGTTTTTTAACTCTTCAACATTACATAGATAATCTTATCTTAAAAAAAGAAACTGGAAATCCCTCTGCTGGGATAACTGCTAAAATTTATCCTATTCAATCTCCTGCTTACACATAAGACAAAATTGATCAATAATTAAGCAATAACTTTGGTCCTTTCATGATTCTCCCTATGATCTTAAGCTTCTTGCGTCTTGTTCAAAGTCTTTTAATTGAAAAAGAGAAAAAAATAAGAGAAGGTATGAAAATAATGGGTATGTAAGATTCCTCTTTTTATCTCTCCTATATAATACAATATCTTATCACTTATACAATCATCTCATTGCTAATGGCTATGGTTCTTAAAATTTCTATTTTCAAAAAAAGTGATTATTTCTTTTTATTCATTTGGTTCTGGCTCTTTACTATTTCTCTAATCTTTTAAGCTTTGTTTGTTCAAGCTTTCTTCACTCGTTCTAAAATAGGAGCAATTATTTCTATGATCTGGTTTTTATTAATGTACATGGCTGATGCATTTTTCTAGAGTGCAGACATTAAATCAAGAGGTGAATACACAGGAGGTTCTTTTTCGACTCACTGCGGAATTATTCGCTCAAGTAATCTGATACTTGTCTTAGAAGCTAATTTAGGTGGTATTGGATTTAGAAATGCTGACTATGAAATTAATAATTTTGATGTTTAAACATAAATTCTTATGAATTTACTGAATATATCTGTATTTGCAATTTTAGCTTTATACTTAGATTAAGTCATACCTAATGAATTTGGTCGTAAAAGAAAGCCACTTTTCTTCCTTGATTGCTTCTTAAAGAAAAATAAAGTAGCTGTTTCACATGAAGAAATTAGATAACAAAGAAGATAGAAAGATGAAGAAATTTAACTAGAATTTAACAATTAAAATAACATTGAAGATGTTACTCAGCTTTTGAAAGATTAAGAAAAAAGAAATGAAGTTTTAAAAATCAGAAACCTTTAAAAAACTTTTTATGGTAGAGGGGAACCTTTCAAGGCTGTTGATAATTTGAATCTTACTATGTACAAGGATCAAATATTTGTTTTGCTTGGACATAATGGTGCTGGTAAAACTACTACCTTGTCAATGCTCACTGGCCTTCTTAGCATGTCTGGTGGATGGGCTGAAGTGAATGGCATAGATATTGAAACTCAAATGGAAGAAATAAGATCATTTATAGGTGTTTGTCCTCAACATGATATCTTATTTGATAATTTGACTGTCCGTGAACATTTGTACCTTTATTCATCTTTCAAGGGAATGACTAATAGCTAGTTAATTAAAGAAGAAGTTGAAAAGTTTGTTGATGATGTTGATTTAAGAGAAAAGGCTGATGTTTTAAGTAAAAATCTTTCTGGTGGTTAAAAACGTCGTTTAAGTGTTGCGATAGCATTTATTGGTGGAAGTTAAATAGTTTATCTAGATGAACCTACAAGTGGTATGGATACTTCTGCAAGAAGATATATTTGGGATATGCTAAAGTAGTATAGAAATGACAGAATTGTTATCTTAACCACTCATTTTATGGATGAGGCTGATTATTTGGGTGATAGAATAGCTATTATGGGAAAGGGTAAACTGATTTGTTGTGGTTCATCTGAATTTTTAAAAGACCGTTTTGGAGTTGGTTATAATTTGACAATTGTAAAAGAAGACAATACAGTTGATAGCTCTCCCATAATAAATTTTATTAAATCAATAAATCCTTCTATTAATGTTCTTAGTGATGTATCTGCTGAAATTACAATCTAAATGAAGTCAGAAACAGTGAATGTCTTTCCAACAATTTTCAAAGGACTTGATCAATAAAAATCATAATTTAGAATTGAATCATATGGTATTTCAATCACTACACTTGAAGAAGTATTCTTAAGAGTTGCTGATTTAGAGCATGCAAATAAAATAGCTCTTTCACGTTTATCTCATTAAGTCAAAGAAGAATAACTCAATTAAGAAGTAAAAGGAGTAGAAGAAGAAGAACAAGTTGATAATTTTGATCTTAATTCAGTTCGTATTAAAAATAGATTTTTAATTTTCTGTGCTCATTTCAGGGCTTTGTGCATAAAGAGATTCCTTTATTTCAAAAGAGATATTAGAGGTCTTCTTTGTGAAATTCTTCTTCCTATTTTGATTGTCATAGTCGGTCTTGCAATTACTCTTATCAATAACATTTAATCCAGTCCTTCACTTTTAATTGAGCCTTCCATTTATGACTAACCTCTTGGTATCATTTACTCAGGTATTGAAGATTCAGGTAAAATGCATACTTTATTCACTTATTTTGATCCTTCTGATTGGTAAACAACTTTTTACAATGCAGCTTCAAAGTAAGATTGGGATAACCAAAATTTTTAACTTAGAAGTCTTGATAGAAAAGGTTCGTACTATATTAACAAGATAGATAATAATAATAAATAATTTTACTATGAGGTGGAGACTCAGACAATATCCTGTTATACTCCACCTCTTTTTATCAACTAAATGAATAATGCTATTCTTCAAATGGCAAGTGGAGATAACACTAAAAGTATTTCAGTAACCCTTAATCCTTTCCCTCTACCTAAATCTGTTAAAGGTTTCTAAAATACTACTTAAGGTATTGTGGCGGCTTTCAACTTTGCAATAGGTTTATCTCTGATTCCTGCTTCCTTGATAACATTAACAGTTAAGGAACATGAAGAAAAAAGTAAACATTAATAACTAGTTTCAGGTGTAAGTTTAATCAGTTATTGGACAAGTAACTATGCAGTTGATATGATAAAGCATCTTTTTCCTTCATTCATTTGTATCTGCATGGTTCTTTCATATAATATAGATACGTTTGCGTCAGGAGATAATCTTGGAGCTATAAGCATTCTCTTCATTTTGTATGGATGGGGTATGATTCCATTTACATATTCGTTTAGTTTCCTCTTTTAATCATCTGGAAGCGCTTAAGTTACTGGTTTCTTCTTTAATTTCTTAACTGGTGCAGTTCTTCCAGTTTTAGTAATGGTCCTTAGAATTATTAAAACAACGAATTCAGTTGCTCTTAAATTGTAATGGGTATTTCGTATCTTACCTTCTTTCTGTTTTGGGTATGGTGTTACTAATATGGCTAATAAGTAATTATATGCTACAGTCATAGGTTCATAAACTCTTTTAGATACCTATGATATGGATATGGCTGGAGGTGATATTATGTGCCTCGCTATTGAAGGTGTTACATATTTTTTACTAGTTTTCATCATTGAGTTTTTCAAAGAAATGAAACCTATCTCTTAAATAATATGTCATAAAAGAAATAAAGAGATTAAATATCTTAATAATACATTTGATTCAGATGTTTAAAAAGAAATAGATGTTGTTGATAAGACGAATCCTAAGGAATATACAGTAAGAGTCAATAATATAAGGAAAGTTTATTATACAGATGAAAATGACCCAAAAGTAGCAGTTGATAGAGTCTCTTTTGGTATTAAAGAAGGTGATTGTTTTGGTCTTCTAGGAATTAATGGAGCTGGCAAGACTACTACATTCAAAATATTAGCAGGTGAAATATAATAGTCTTCTGGATAAGCCCATATCAAAGGATATGATTTACGTACATAAATGAGTGAAGCTCAAAAGCATATTGGCTATTGTCCTTAATTTGATGCTCTTCTCGAAAATCTAACAGCTAGAGAGCATTTAGAGCTGTACGCAGCTATTAAAGGTATTCCATACAACTTACGTGAAGGATTAGTGAATAAAAAAATCAAAGAAATGGGATTATCTGAATTTGAAAATAAATTAGCTGGAACATATTCAGGAGGTAACAAACGTAAATTATCAGTAGCAGTAGCAATGCTTGGTAATCCTCCAATTGTTTTTTTAGATGAGCCATCAACAGGAATGGATCCTGAAGCTCGTCGTTTCATGTGGAATGTTATTTCTAGAATATCAACAAAGAGAAAGTAATCATCTATTATTCTAACTACTCACTCTATGGAAGAAGCTGAAGCTCTTTGTACAAAATTAACTATTATGGTTAATGGTACATTTAAATGCCTAGGAACTCTTACTTAAATTAAAAATAAATTTGGTTAGGGATATGAAGTAGTTGTAAAGACTGAAATTCCTAAGTAAAAGGCAGAGCAATTATTAAGAGATATCAATGTTTCTGGTCAACAAAAATTAAATTCTTTAGAAGAAATATAAAATATTTTGACAAAATTAGGAAGCCCTTAACTGATTAAATAATTTGACTTAGAAGGTTCTGCTAAAACCATGTTCTAAAGCATCAACAAAAAGAAAGGTATTACAGCTGAGTAATTGGCAGAATATGTTTGCATTGAAAACGATGGAGAAAGAATTTAAAATTTCATCCTTTCAGAATTCGGTAAGTTCTCCATAATAGAGCATTTCTCTAATCTTTATAGATTTAAGATTACAAACTCCTCAATCTCAATAGGTAAAGTTTTCGAATAATTTGAGCACAATAAAAGAAAACTTAATATTGCATCATACAATGTTAGGCAAGCAACAATAGAGCAAATCTTTAATAACTTTGCCGAAGGAAGATATGAATAAGGAGAAAAATAATTATAGCTTGAAGCTCTCAACAAAGAGATCCCTATATATAATATCACAGATAAATCAAACCCTAAAAAAGAAACAGACATCGAAATGGGTTAAACAAATAAAATAAGAATATCATCATCAAACACAAGAAATAAATGAAAAAATTTAGTTTTTGATTTACATTTATCTAATTTTTTGCCATTTGCATTAATTTCTATTTTTTTAATCTTTTTATTAAAAGAGCATTTTTTGTTTAAGCTTTTATTTCTCATTTTATAAAAATTAACTAAATATTTAAAACAATTTAACAAAAATATTTTTATTTTATGAGCTAAATTTTTTGATGAAAAATTATAATGAAAAAGTTTTAGTTTTTTTTTGAATACAAAATATTTTTTCGAATTAATTTATAAATTGATTGGACTTAATCTTTAAATAAAATACTAAAAAAGAAATCAAAATTGAAATGGTTCAAATGAACTAAATAGGAAATTCTTTGAATTCTTTCAACTTGAAAAAAAGTATTATTATTTATCTCTTTTTTTTATAATGAAAAATAAATTATTTTAAAAAAACTTTTTTTGGTTTTTTTAAAATTCAAACAATAAAAAGGATCCTTTAAAGAAACCTTCACTGAAACAGGTAAAGAGAATAAAATAAGAATATTCCCATCATTCACAAAAAATTAATGAAAATACTTAGTTTGAATACCCGATAGGTATGAAAAAGAAGATTTTGTGGAAAATTTTTAACTGCTTGATTTAGTTATTTTGCAATATGAACCAAAATATTTAATGTAAATCAATGTGAAATTTGGCAAATAGAGGGAATTATCGGACTAAAAATATTATTACTGTACAGATACTAACAATAGATAAATATTTTGGTAATGTAAAGGTTTGGATGTATCATCCTGATGAATTCCAAATTAAATAGCTTAAATAATGTAAATTAATTAAATTTTTAAATTAATTCAGGTGATTAAAATGATCTATTTTAACAAATAGAAAATTGAATTCCATATAAATAGTTAATAGTAAAACTATAATTAAAAAAATATGTATAAATAACTAAATATCTAAAATTATTTTAAAAACATGACCGAAAATAAAGATAAGTAAATTATAGAAAACTCTATATCAGTATCAAATGATGTTAGAATGCTAGTTGGGAAGAAGTTAAGAAAGGCAAATATTTAACTCTTTCTACAACTAAATACTTGGATTACGAACTTAAACTTCTTAAATTACAAGGAACTATACCTGCTAATTATGAAAAAGTAGCTAGTTATTTCTTTGAAAATTTAGAAGAGTAAAAAAAATCGAGAGAAATGTGTGAATCACTTAAAATAATTGAGTAAATAGATGGAGATACTCAGGTACTTTTATTCATGACTAAAGGACAATTTATTATAAGCTCTAGAGAAATGCTAGGTATTTAACACAGAAAAAAAGCAGCAGAAAATGAATATTTAATTGTGAGAGGGCATCTAGATGAGTATCCAGCAGCTCCTCAAGATGTTGATACTGTAAGAGCTGAAGGTAATGTTTATAGTCTTTTTATATCTAAAGAAAATGATAATTCTACAAAATTCTAAGCCTTCATGCTGATGGACCCTAAAGGAAGTATTCCAATAATAGTTTTCAATCTTATGATAGAAGAATAATTGACAGGTTTTGAGTTAAACATTAGTAATATTCTTTAAAAATGATTTATTTTGTTAATTATTAGCAAAATTTGTATGCTATACTACAAACTTAAATTATTTATATCTATAACATATTAAGTAAGTAAATTTTTTATAAATAGATTTAAACATAATAATTTATTAAATTAAAAATATCAATGCACATATAATAAATATTTTCGCTATTCATCAAAAATTTCATTTTAATTAAGGTATTTTTTATTATTATCATTAACCTGTAAAAAAATATTCTGGAAAAATTATTTCATTTAAACAATTTATGATTTTGATGAGAAATTAATTATTTCTTAAATTATGTTTGAGTATTGCCAGTAAATAGAAGTTTCTGATATATTTTTAATTTCAAAAATCAATTAAAACAATTTAATTCATTTGTTTTTTGAAAATTGAAAAGGATAGTTTTTGAATATTTTAATCTGTTTATGAACAATAATATATCAGTAATATTAAATGCTTGAATAAAATACTTAAATTATTACATTGTAGCAAATGTTCAATAGAAAATAATAATTTGAAAGGATGGAAAGATATATTAGTATCATTAATTTGAATTAAAATTTTAGATAGGATTTAATGGCTTTAATTTTTTTATTATCGCCTTTAGAAAATAATAATTATAGTATCTGTAGTTTACAGTGTATGGAGCAGATTATAATATCTTATTCATCCTTTTCAAACTATTAGCAAAGTTATGGATATTAAATTAAGGAAACGATTGATTATATGCGAATTTTAACAGCAATAAATTTTACAATTCGATTAATAAAAATTATTTAGCGATAACAATAAGTGAAAATTAAACAAATTCAAAATATTAAATGAGCAACAACTATTATAAATATTATCATTTAAGAGCCTCTCCTATTAGCAAATACGAATAGCCAGGATAAAACTAGCAATAATTACCCAATTAATCTCCTCTTTAGTATTCTGGAAGCAAAGTCTAGCAAGAGACATCTCCATGGAGAAATCTTCCTTCCTAAGCTCAAGCTGTTTAATCCCAAATATCTGCTTCAACTTATACAATAGGTGATAAAACACTTTCTCATTTATCTTTAGAAAAGTAAAATGAATGCCTACGTAAAGAAAAAAGTGAATTGGAAAACTAGATTTAGAAACTTAAATTATACTACACCAAGCAGACTACTTTAGATTAGCAAGAATTGATGAGATACGAAAGAGAAAAGGCACAACTAGCAGATAAATTAAGAGAAATGGATGAAATGCTTACCAATTTACAGGAAAAATATGAGAAAGAGTTAAATGTAGAGAAAAATAATTATAGAAAATAAAGATAAGAGTGGGAAGGAAAGATAGAAAGAATAACCTCTTACTACAATGAATAGCTTAGTCTTAAGTAGGAAGAAATTCACAAAACAAAGAATAAATTGCAACTCTCAGAAATCAACGTGACTGATCTAACTGCTAAACTAAAAATATTTGAACAAACAAATAAAGAACTAAGATAGAAGTGGGATGAAGACATTAAAAACTTTGGTATAGAGTTAGAGTCTCTAAATAAATAATTGTTGAGCTAGCGCTATAGAAATGATGAATTAGAGAGACTAACAAAAGTAAGATTAATTTCTTTTTTTTTTATTTATAAAAATGAGAGAAATCTTTTAGATTTTTTAAATTATTCTACTCTAATCAGTTCAAGAATATTAATTGATTTTTATGAGATAAATTAAGTTTTTATGTCGAAAAATAAAATTTATTTTTTTAGGATTTTCCATAAAAGATTTTGATAACAACAATTTACTATCACAAATATTACTTTATTAATCAATTATTAATTAATTAATAAAGTTAAGCAAAGTATAGATCTCATCTGATCACAATTAGTCTGATGAATAAAACAATTTGTATTTGAAGGAAATTGAAACTTTAAAGAACTAAAGCTTTGAATTAAGAAATCGTAATTTTGAACTTGAAAAAAAGCTCAAAGTATTTGAGAGCTAATCCTTATCAGAGAGTGAAATTTAGAATAGCATTTTCAAGGATAAGTTAGAATAAAAAATTTAAGAAAATGAAAAAATTAAAGGTGACTTAAATAAAAAGATAAGTGAATCAGAAATTTTATTTAAGGATAATCAAATTCTTTCAGTTCAACTTAAGAAATCAGAGAAAGATAACACAGATAAAGATGTGCTTGTCTAACAAATGATCTCTCACATAGAGTAAATAGAAAAAGAAAATAAAGAATTACAATCTTCTGAGAACTTTAGTGGGATAGAAGAGAAACTCAATTAACTTTAACTTGAAAATTAAATCTAAAAGTAAGAGCTTGAATTTTTAGCTAATGAATTAGAAAGAATCACAAATAGAAATAGATTGTTAGAAGAGTAGCTCTACTAGCCAGAGAACTCTTTGAACACTACAAAATAATATTAAATCTTGGAAAAGCAATTAGATAAAATAGAGATGAAGTGTAACCAAATAAAATTAGACCTAAATAAGAAAGAGGAGTCCTTCCTTTAGTCAAATAGAGGTGAAAATAGCATATAAGTTGACTATGAATAACAATAGAAAGTAAAAAAACTAATTTTTTTTATGAAAATCATTTCTAAATTAATATTTTTTATTTAGCAGATAGAAAGTTTTGGAGAAATACAAAAAGAATTTAGTGACCTTTCTCATGATGTTGAGAAAATAAAGGATGATATAAACCATTAAAAGAAAATAGTTGATGAAGAGGAAAAAGGAAATGGACAAACTCATATTGAAGCTCGTAAACAAAGCTTATAAGAAAATAGATAGAGATTAGGTACAGCAAACTTCTCTTAGGCACCAGCAAAAAGTGAAGCTGTAGCTTTTAATCATACCAACTAATAGCAAGAACAAGAAGAATAAAGACCTATATAAGAATAAGCATAGCCTGAAAATGAAGAGATTTAGAATACAGACCTAAAGAGTGAATTTAAAAAAGTAACTATCCCTAATCGTTAAATTATTATAAATTAATTTGAATAGAATCATCCTACTAAATAGGACTCAATTAATCAATAATTGATTTCCATAAATTAAAAAAAATAGGATGATGCAACAAACAAAGAAGAATAGATTGATTAAGCTCAATCAAAAAATACTCCTACTAGTTAAGAATAAGAAATAGTAGCTGATAATGCTTCCCAACAGACATTTGGAGGACGTCATAAGAGCTCTTTCGACCAAATAGAAAAGTTAAGATAAATTGAAGAACTTATAGGAACAAATCCAGATAAAGTTAAAGAAGAGGATAAACCTTAAGAATAAATCTAAAATAAAGCTGATACTTCTCCTTAAACAAGTACCTCACCAAATAACTTAAAGCCACTCCACTAACAATTAAAGGAACTCAGTGATCAATACCAACAAAAAGATTTTAAGCCAATTCATCCCATGAACCTCACTCCTAAAGTACAACAATTGAATAATCTAGAAGAAATTAAAAAGCATGATAACAATGGATTCATAGATTCCTTTAGAGACCATGAGGCTTAATAGCAATAAAAAAAGCTATTAGAATAACAAAAATAGTAATAAAAAGCTTAAGAAGAATAAAATTTGAATAAAATAATAAGAATTAATGACATATAACAAACAGAGTCCTACATCGAAAATACCACTCCTTTAAACAATCGCCGTGCATAATAGTAATAAATGGTTACTCCACCTTTATAATCAAAGAAAGATTAAGTTTTAACCCCTCCTCCAAGATAATAAGAATCAACACCTGTTTACTCTAACTACAATATTTTGCCTTTAAAAACTCCTAAAATAGATTAATTAGTTATTGAGTTTGATATTCAATAGATCTTAAACTTTTCAAATATTGCATCTAGTTCTAATGATAATACTAGATATTAGTTTGATAAAAGTTTAGAGGGCAGTGAAGTATTTGATGTAGTCATTGGTTTTGTTGGTAGCTCAAAAAGTGGAAAGAGTACAGTAATTAACTCAATTAAGAAAGAAGATTGGGATATTACCACTAGATCAGAATCCTGTATGAAAAGAATGCAGCTTTACAGATATTCTTGTATGAATAAAAAGGTAGGCTTATGTGAATCAGATTTGATATCAGATCAATCTTTCATGCATTTCATTTGCAATTTCTCATAAGCAATAGTCCTATTGTTTAATTCCTGGGAAGTAACTGATGAACGTACTTTTGTTGATTATGTAAAATTACTACAAAGTGAGCCTAACTTTGCTTCTGAATGTATAGTCATACATAGTAACAGTGATCATCTTTCTTCTAATAATATTGAAAAAATAACAAAAGATCTTACAAAACTCTAAGATGGCCTCTACAGAGGAAAAGTAGAAGGAAAATACAAAAAAATAAATGTCTATCACATAATGCTACATAACTATAATGACAAAACAAAGAAAAAATCTATATTTGAAGAAACAATTGCTGTTTGTCGTGGTACCATAATTGGTAAGCTCACCACAAGCAAAGAAAAAGTTGATGTATTCAAAAGATTAAATAGATTCCTCATCAGTTGATCAAAGAAAAAAAATAAAAACTAATAGCAAGTGTTAAATTATAATTAATCAAATTTATTTTTGTTTATTATTTGTATTTGTGTTGTTGTTCTTTAATTAGATAAAATATTAAAATCTTTGTCATTCGAATTTGTTTAGGAAACATAAAATATTTTGAAGAAAATTCTTAAAAATTACATGATAGTATTCATTTATACACATACCTTTAAAATAATAAATAAAATTTAAATTATAATTATTAGTTAAAACATTTGATAAACATTTTTTTAGCATTGAAACTTGATGTTAGTTGATTCGTTGATAGTTTGATCATGAATATTCTCTAAAAGAAAACTATTCATGAGAATTTTGAAAATTATATTCATTAAGTTTTATTTTTGTTAAAGGAAGGGGCTAAAATTATTGGTTTTAATTATTTTAAATAGGATCTTCTCTGCTAAATGAATCATATTAACTGACATTTTGGTTATTTTGGTTTTATTGCTTTTAGATTTGTTACTCTTTAATTTTTTAGATTATACTCTCATATTATTGTTGCAAATCATCATCAGGTTTTTTATGTTAATAAATATCAGGTTATGAATTTATATTTATTTGGTTATTTTGTTCCAAATAATCATTACTGTTTCTTGAAGAGTTATTTCTGAATTTGTCAGAATTTATTTGTTAAGGCTAAGTTTAAGATAATTTAGAGTTTTCTAGGCTTATAAAATTTGGTTAGTTTCTTATCTGTTAATTAGTTACATTTTAAATAGAATTTTATTACTAAGAAATACTGGCTGAAGAAGAAGTTAAATTATTTTTTAAAGCATCTCTAATTTTCATTTTTTCTTATGAAATATTATTTATTACTTCATTTAAATGAGCAAGAAGTCCATCCTTTTTTATTAAATAAAGTTTATTCTAAATATATTTAAAGATATATAATTACTTTGAAAGATGCTGAAGTCTTCCTTTCCAATTCTTTATCATCATTTATTACATTATCTCTTTAATTAAAGCTATTATTATTACTATTACTGTTATTAAAAGATTACTACTACTACTAAGGCTAAATATAATCATTATCAGCTTTATGATTTCTTTATGAATTATTATTTAAATCAGGATGATTATATTATGTTTAGTAATTATTTTAATTTTAACTCTATCTACCTTTATTTAGCAAACGCTAAAGAGAATTAAGTTCTTAATTTTATTCATTTTAGTAAACTTCATTTTAATTTTAAGATTGTGGTCTTAAATTCTAATAACTATTATCACTACTTTAGTGGTCATTTGAAGTATTTTATCTTGAGTTAGCTCTAATATCTTCTATACGATTATCAAACTAAAAATTACCAAAAAAAGCATCTATTGCCCTATCTTGTGAAGGCTAAGTTGCTACAGAGCTTATTTTTCTTGTTTAGTTTGTATGCTAAGAATTTTCATTCTGATTTAAAATATATTTTACAATTTAATCAGGAAAAAGTAAATAAAGTACCTATGATGATTCTTCTTCTATTCTTTCAACATTCAAAGGATAGTATATTTATTATTGTTAATGCATAGATTAATCATCTTATTCTAAATTAATTGCATTTTAAGTGTTTTAATCAAGGTTATTTTCTCTTTCCTCCTTGTCATTCCACTCTTCTAAAAGACTCAAATACTTTTTAAAATTATAAATAATAAAAAATGAATTGAAATAAAATGAAATATTACCTCTTGCTTAACCTATTCTAGTTCACTTTGTAATTCTTAATTTTTTGTTTTAAGTTTTCTAGATTCTTCTTGTATTTATTGGATTTGAATATTCAGTTGATGTATGTTGACATTTAGAGATTTCTTATCATTTAACAGTTTATCTATAAATTACTTGTACTAACTTATTACTATCTTAATTTCTTCCCTCTCCCTATTCATTACTTCTTCTAGCTCAACTTTTCTTTTTAATAAAATAAAATTTCACACAAAAAATGAATTTAAAACTTTCATACTGACTTATCTTCAGCTTTTCTATCTCTCTTTTTAAATTAGAATTTTCTTGCATTAATTACTATATAAGATTAGACTAAGAAGAAAGAGATGTCTGTGGTCTTATATTTTCATTTTATGAATTTAATGTTTATTTTGTACTCAAAAAATTTGATTCTTTTAATGGGCTATGCTAACTGTATTGCTTAGATTAGATCTAATTTGATTCACTTATTAACAAAAAAAGTAATCAATATTCATTTTTTATTTGAATAAAAGTGAATACATTTAGGATTTGTTTAATGAGATATTTGTTGTACTAATATCTGCTATGTTCTACTTTAACACTTTTTTCAGAATTTTTATTTCATCTTCTATGTCTTTCCAGTTTTTTTATGGGCTCTTTGAACCATTGAAATATGTTGAATTTTCTGTAAGTATATTACCCTTTTAAGGTGAAGGATCTTATTTAGGCAGATGAAGAGATTATTTTTTCATTCTAAAAGATTCATCTTTGTCTTTCTGTTAAATAAAATATAGTATTAGTAATGAATGGAGCAAAACAAAATTAATTACATTTGTGATTAAATTGTTTTATGTAATATCCTCACTGTGAGCTCTACTGTTTAGCTTAGATGGGATTTATTGAATATTGCTGTTTCTCTTTGAATTGTATCTAAATAAGTAACTGTTTTCTGTATTTTGCTCATGAAGAAGTGCATTTATTCTACTGTATGAGAAATCGCCTTTTGCATTAATAACAAATAGAAAATTTTAAACAAATAATTATTTTTGTTAGTAAAAATTATTTTACTTTTCCCATTCTTTGATAAAAAATCTTGATTTTGGCTGAATGAATTTTATGATGAAATTATCTATTGCTTTCCATTTGCATTTATGTTGCTTTATATTGAATTCCAGCCACTTTAACTTAAATTCTATCTTGTATCATTTAAGTAGGACTTAGATAATTCTTCATCTTCCTCTGACTTAAAATGACTCTGTTTGTTAAATAAATAATTTGTATTCAAAATATCTTTAGGATTAGGTAAGAGTTAGTATGTAAATAAAATAAGATTCTACCTTATTAATGTTGTATGATGCATTTGAGTATTAAGATTATTTAATTTTTTAGATTGGGCTCGACTGATTATTACTTAAATTTTTCATGAATATTTTTCCACTAGGGACTTTATTTGCCTAGTTGGGTGATGTTAATTCAGTCCTTATGATGCTTGGAGGTTATTTTATCATACTGTATCTTATTAATAGTATTAAAAATATATTTATTACTGCTGATAAACTGCTCTTTAATATTACCTTTAATTAATTCTAACACTTTATTTACAATTTTTTCAATTAAAACATAAAGTAATACTCATAATCTCAAACGGATATATCTCTTTCTTTTGGAAGAAATAAAAAAGAGATTGTTTATTAGGTATTTATTTTTTCTTGTCCATAATTTTTTTAACAGATTACATTGTTACTTTTTTCTAATATCATAAAAATCTCATAAACTATCAATCAGAAAAAAATAAAATATTTCATTTTTAATTTAAAAATAATAAAATCAATTTATTCAGATTGAAATGTCTTCTTCCAATCCATAAAAATTGGCATATTCTTCTTTTTTTAAGAAAAATGTTTATTTGGTTAGATATTTTGATATTAATCGACATCTCTATGTTTTTATTTAGTATTAAAAAAATTGTATTTCTGAGCAAACAAACAAAAACTAAAAACTGTATTTCAGTCAGATTTATTTGCAAAAAATTTATTACAAAATTGAAATATTTAGATTAAATAAATATAAATCATGGAATAGATATGTTTAAAAAGTTGAGAAATATCACACTTTTATTAAAGATTACTTTCTCATAAGAAAAACTAAAATAAAACTCAAGATATTAATTAACCTGATTTGTTATTTTTAATAGGCTAGACTGTTTGTTAGAGGCAATAACTTTTAATATTAAGCTTGAAGATAAATATTCTTTATTTTAAATATTTAATTAAATGATTTCTTTGACAAAATGGTAAATTTATGATTAGATTATTTATATTATTAGATGATTTTTGTTTAATGTTATTAACAAATAATTCAATGCAAATAAATATGTTCTTAATACTATTTTAATAATGTTTTGAATTGTAAATTCATTCAATATAGAGATCAAATGCTATTTGATTAGGGTTATTTAATAGAATTGATTATAAATGTGTTTTGAAAACTAATATAGTGAGCATAAGTTATTTATTGTTAATAAAATATTAACTTTATTCTAAATATTCAATAAGATCTGTCCCATTGATGTACATCAAGGAAAGTATCATAGGATGATAAATTTATAAATTATATGTTTAAATTAAAAGGCAAGCATTACTGTAAATTTCAATTATTTAAAGAGATTAAACTGTAAATAGATCTTCAAGAAACTAGATAAACTAATCTTCATCATCAAAGTTATCTATCTATAATTTTAATTTTAAGCTCTTAAGATAACGTAAATCCTTTATTCCAATCAAGTCCTAAGAAAGTAAGTTTTAGTCAGAGCTTACTATGAGCAAATCAAGATCTTCTAAATTTTTCAAACTCCTAACATAATTTATTAAGAGATTTAATTACCTAATAGTGCTTCTTAGATTACCTTTGATTATTACTTATAAATGTTACAGATTTTTTAAGTTTTGAAAGTGAAAACCTTAATTAGGAAGATGTATGTAACAGTTATCAAAAATAAAGTCAAATATTCTAGATTTTTCATAGATTCACTAATTATCTCCTATAAATCATCTGATATCACAGCTGCTTCTTTTTAGTTAATCCTTATCGTCAACTTATTAATGAATTTTAGCTATCTTAAGTTATTATATACAGTTTAAATAGCTTCCTTTTCCATAGAAAATGTGAATGAAAATAAAAAATATTTAAGCTATACCAATTAGCCAAAACTTCTAAAAAGTAATGACACACTTTTAGCTTCTATTGTAGATAAATCAAAAGATGAAATATCTAAACATTCTATTTATCTTAAACACAGTATTTAATTTGAAAATCCAATACAATCTAACATTTATTAATTATTTTCAATTTCGAGCTTTAAAGTCTTTAAAGAGGACAATCTAGTTAAATTGTTAAGAAATAAAGAAAATAATTTTGCACTTAGCTAACAATTTTTCCACATAGAAATTTTAATTTAATGAATATTTTAAAAATCATTAACAAAGTTATTAATAATATAAATTTAATCTATGTTAATATTATTTTATCCTTCAATAATGATTGATATTGAGCATATTGTTTGTATAAACCATTTGTTTAAAAAAAACTAATTATCTGTTTAAAGATATCCATTTAAAGCTGAGATTTATATCAAAGGTTCAGAAACAGATTTTTGCATTTATAAATTTCTTGAAGATTATCTTATAATTTATTGACAATTTATTGCTGGTGTTTACTTGTAAAAGAAATTAAATAATCCATTTTCCTTTAATTTACTTTTACTAATGTTTAATTTTTGATTTATCTATCAATTAAATTTAATCAATCACTTAAAATTAATAAACAAATGCATAAGATTCATTCTATTTCAATTTCTTTTAGATATTTATCAACTTATTAAAAATGGATATAAAAGTTTGTTATTGGTATTCAACTCTATCCAAAAATCTCATAATTAAGCCAGGAGTTTAGTAATTTTTTATGATAATTAATGATAGTAAAACCTATTACATATTCCAAATATAATGTAATATAATAGCTTGGTAGATAATAGTGACTAAAAAATCATTATCAATGAAGATACAAAACAATATGAGATCTAAAATAAATTGTAGCAAATAAAAAGCTTATTTACTGATATTACGTATAAACCATTTAAATCAAGATAAATAAAATAACTGATATTTAATTCTTATTATAGATAGATTAACTCAGCAGACCAAATAGAAGCTTTCATAAACATTTTAAAATTTCTTACTTCCTTTTCTTAAAATGTAGAAGAAATGAAAATAATTCTGTGGTATTTATTTACTTCTTTATTACTTAAATTAAAGTCTAATAAATTTTCTACAAATATAAGGAATAACAATCTCCTCCATCAAAGAAATGGTCATTTTTTGAACAGCTTGATATGTAGTTCGCCCAAATTAAAAAGCTTAATACTAGATTTAGGGTTTGTTTTACTTAACTTAAACCCTCTCATTAATTTTTTCTTGAACTGTAACAAATAGGAATAACTTATTGAATGATTAAGGAATTTCATAAGTATTTTAAATATAATAATTACCTTTGCATAATTTAAAAAATCTGAATTTAAGTGTGAGGTAAATTTATATTAGTTCATTGGAATATTTACAAAACATTTTTCAAGTTTTAATAAAATAACTGATAACTCTTTAGAAGATATTCTACTTTTTATAACCAATCTTCCTAATTTAAAGAATTTGAAATTTGACATCATGTAAAATAATTTTTCACTAAACATTAAAAAGTTAAATTAATTTTAGGAATAATTAGATTAGCTAAGTAGGATTAACTAAAATACTATAATCTTTTAATTAATTGAAAAATCTGACCACATTAGATCTTAATATAATGTAATTAAATTTACTTTGAATGTTTATACAGAAATATTACAAATCAAAAAGAAAAATTAATTTAACTAAAAAAATTTCCATAAGTTTAATTAACAATTATTAGAATAGTATTTGTTATATTAAATATTATTAATTAATAAATAATTTAATTTCTCAATTATTTTTACTTTAAGAATTATATTATGGAATTAATTTAATATAGGCAAAATATGAAAATAGAAGACAATTATTAGTATCTAAATTTATTGGGTAAGCAAATCTCAAATTTATAAAGTATTAATACAGTCATCCTTCATTTACACTGCCCAGATGAAGAGTAATTATTTACTTTAATTATTAAAAAAATAACATTGAAATTATAAATAACTGAAGCTTTTTATCAGCTGTATAAATGATGAAGGAAGAAATTAATTTAATTGAAAACTTGTAGTATTCAAAGCATTTAAGAAAGCTAGAAATATTGAATTTGTAATTTATTAAGCAAGTGAATTTTTTTTTAATAATTGATAAATATTTTAATAGCAACATGGAATTAGACAGTTCCTGTAAATTTGTAGTAAATTAAATGTCCTAAAAGCTAATGAATATTGACTTGCTACTTGAATAGAGAATAGACACAGGGATGGATATATTTTTTGAATTCGAAATCATAGATAGAATGCTAAGACAAAAATATGTTAAGTTCATAGAAATATTAATTTTTAAATCAAAGATAAAGCCGTATTTAACATATAATCCACTATTTATTTATTTAGATTTGTATTTAAATTGATTTTGGTCTGTTAGTTTGCCAAAATCTATTTATTTGCTTGTTTGGCTTGAAATTTAAATCTTAAGAAGAATTTAAAAATAAAAGAATATTCTACTTTTAATAGGAAGTATTAGATTAAAGGTTAATTAATGAATAATAAAATTAAGATTAAATTCTAAGAAATTATCTATAATAATATATTTATTAAATTTGAACATTTCATTATTTCAAAGATATCTAAATTTATAATCATTATTTGATTTATCAATTTAATTTTTATAAACAATTAAATAGTGAAAGCACAAACAAGCACAACAAATCTCAAACAATTAATACAAACATTTAGGTTAAATTTTTTAAGCATGACTGAGAGATATTGGTAAAGATATAGAAGCGCATACTATGCTGATCCTTTGAATTCAGATCCTTTTTGGGTTAACGTTAAGAATGATGTAAACAGAAAAAGAAACCCAAAGCATCATCTTGAATTATATAGTATATGTAGATCACCAAATCCTTACATAAATCAGATAAAAAGCTCTCCAAATATTACTCATGATACAGTAGCGGAATTGGTAACACGATTATAAATAGTATGTATGTAAAATATTGATAATTATTTAACTAAAATAGATTTGTAGAGATAAAGCATGTGAATTATAATATTGTTTGAGTTTATAATTAGTTGCTGCTGAAAATAGAAGAAGAAAAATAGAGTAAAGTTTATATTAAATAGAATTTCATTAACTTTATTCACTTAATTAATAGTTTATAAGGATGTGAACAGTAATAAAAAATAATGAATTCATGTATTACATAAGAATTATCAAGAATTTAGAAAGTTGAATAAAAACTCAGAGAAAGAACTTTAGGTATTGATCATATGGATGCTAAGCCAATTGTGATCACAACTAAAAAGAACTCCTAAGAAACTATGTTGATTGAAGCATGAAAGGGTATAGGGAATAATTAAATGAACCAACCATATGTTTTAAGAGTTAATTTCTTTCAAAAGATAATATTCAGAAATGTTTGTTAATAAATTATGAAAAATTAGAATAAAAACAATATAAAACAAAAATACACAACATATTAATATAAAAATCTAATAAATATTCTCCAAGTATTTGTATTTATTTATATCTTCAAGTTAATCTGTCTGTCAGTAGGTAGTCTATTTTCAACTAATCATCATTTCAATCTTAAAATATTTTCTTCAAATATATCAAAATAAATCAAAAATTGAGAGAGATAAATGCAGGCAAAAATCATCATACATTTTCAATGATAAAATTAACATAAAAAATAATATAAATGAGTATTTTCTAGAAAGTTTTTTCAAATTAAATTATAAATTATAATAATAATTGTTCTATTTTGTAGAACTTTCAAAAAGATTAAAATAGAAGACAGCAGATTTTTATAAAACATTTTACTTTTTAATCAGTAGATCTGGATATAATATTTGAATCAAAAATTACTGTAGAGAAATAATTTATATAGAAGATACATATTATATTTGCGAGTGGTGGGAGATAAGAATTTTAAATAAAATATAATGTGGCTAACTAATTAATTTTTCAATTAAATCACTATTTTAAATAGGTTTTATTTTTCAATTAATTGTTTTGTTAAAGGATTTCATTTATTTAAGATGTTTTTTAAGTATTCAGTCATGCTTTCTAAATTGAAAATGGACTTTTCTTTAATAGCATTTATTTCAATTACTTTATAATTCAAATGCTCTAAGTATTTCACTTTTTACTTTGTAGGAGGAGTCATTTCTCCATTAAAGAAGTGGAGATCTCCATTAAATTCTATTATCGTGTTATATTCTGGTAAATAGAAATCTGTTTTGAAAAACTCAATAACTATTTCTTTTTAGAAATTTATGTTTAAATTTTATAAGCTGTCACAAATAATCTTTTCATAAGGTGAAAACTCTATCAAAGAGCTATTATCGTCTTCGCTCTCAGATTCATCACTTGTTAAGTTTTAAATATTAGTTTATCCTTCTTCTTTATTTCTAATTTGCATGTCTTCTTAAAATTCTTTAAGTATATTATCTGATAGATTTAGTGAAGGATATTAGAATTTGATTTGTTGTAAACAAATATAAAATATCTTCCTTTATTAGAATGACTCTTGCTTTAAATTAAATCCACCATTTTTAATTTTAGAAACTAGATCTGTCAAAGCTTACTTAATAACATCTAAACTGACCTCTTAGTGGATGTAAGAGTTTATTAATTTTACATAATCAGAAAAATTCAAATGTTAGTAAAATGATTTATGGAGTTAGCTAATTTTTTCAATAAATTATGAATTAGCTTGTCTTAGTCTTGTTATGTTGTAGAAGCAATCAATTACTTGTTCATATTTAATTTATCTTTTCTCTATTTAAGAGATCACATGCTATTCAAGATGTTAAAGAGTCTAATCATCCATTAAAAAGTTTCTTCTATACTCAGACATCATATAATTAGTAATTTATTTGTTTTCAAGGAATTTTTGTTTTAATTTTTAGATAACATCTGGCTTCTTTCTGATTAAATGACAGATCTGTTTATTAAAGAATTATTTTCATTGATTTTTCTAAAATGTTTCAATTAATTTACTTTTTTTTTATTGAGGAAATGTAAACAAAAAGTTATTTCTTGCATTTCTAGTTTTTAAATATTTTAGTAAAACCAATCTAAAATTATTTAGTGAACTTATTTATTGGAGTCTGTGCTATGGATAAGAGCTTATTTGATATGAATAAAACTGATCTAATTTGATAAAAAATAATCTTAAAATTGAAATTTTTAATTTTAAATAACTTACTGAATATTTTTTTTATAAAATATTGCTGAGAATCTTTTTAGCCAAAGGGTTTTACTATTCAATTTATTCTAAAAAGAGCATAGAACATAAAGTATTATAAGAAATAAATTTATTTTCATTAATAATTCTATCTAAGATTCCTATGAGTTAATTAGCAATTTCCTTTTAATCTAATTTAGTCAAAAATAAATAAGATGAATATGCCAATATAAAAATATCATTTTGGTATCTTAAGTTATTCATATTTTCTATGATTTAAGGCCTTTATTTTAAAAAAAGTTTAAAAAAAAATATTTTCTTAAAACTAAATACTTGATCTGCTCAATAACTTCTTTAGTCTATTATTTATATTAATCATGCTAATAAAAATTGCAAAGAGTGCAAAAAGAGTTTATAATTGGCATTCCCCTAATATGTTTGTAGTATATTCTGATGTTATCAAAAGCATAATTGACTATCTCAGCATCTATATCCATTTGTATTCTTTTATATTTTATTTTAAAATTAAATTAAATACTGTAATCCTTTTAATTAAATATTCATGCACATTGTAAAAAATAATAGAGCTTGGATATCTTTAAAATTAAGACCCTAATTAGGAGTAATATGGAGAAGGGTAGATCTTAATTAATGAGGATTAAAGGTATTTATTTATAAATTTTAATATTTACTTTGAAATTTGATAAAAAAGAGATGTTTTAATGAGAGTCAAGTTAGATTTAAATGAACTATTCTAAACTATTTCAATATACTGTTTTGTAATCTCAAGCAAAGTTTTGAAACATTCTTCTTGCTCAGGGGTATATCCAAGAGGTAAGAAGACAGATTATGATTCTATGCAGTTTGTTACAAAAGGGAAACGTTTTTTTGAGGTAGATTGTAAGCCTATATTTTTAACTAACTACAATCTTTATTCTTTTTCAAAGAAATGAATTAAATGCTTAAATAAAGTAGTTAAAGAAGCAAAAGTATAAATAATATCTGATTTATTGTTTAAAGAATAATTCTTATTTTATTAAATATCTTTCAAGCTTTGGGTCAAATTTATTTCTGCTATTTTTAAGTTATTTGAAAAAAGCAAATTGAGAGTCTAAATATCAAATTGCTACTTTTTAATATGATTCCATAAACTATCAGCAATCTTATACTATTTGCTGTTGGTGTATTTAATTAAAAGTATGGTTGTATCTGATAAGTTCTCGTTAAAATTTAGCTTCAAATCATTCTAATTCAAATTGAAAGTATCCTTATATCTCAAATAATGAGTAGTAAGAGCACTATCGGGGTATTTATCTTGATTAGACATGATATAATCATTTAGTATTTTACTTGTATCTTAGAATTAGTTTTCCCCTTTTATATTCTAAATAAAGTAGCTGTAAATGTTTGAAAGAGTTATATAATTTAATGGCTCAGCATTCTTTAGTATTTCTTCTCTTACTAAGACATCAAATTTAAGGCATTGCTGTTGCATATTTTTAAAAAAGTATTCCCCATACATGTTCATTACTTTGAACAAAAGAAAGAGTTGAGATTTATTTTGCTTTTTTAAATAGTAGTTGGCTTATTATCTTAATATCTTTGAAATATCTTTGCTATAATGTTTTTTCACAGCATCTTTAATACCTTCTCTCTATTTTTTATTTTAATTTTTTATTTCAATGATTAAAATAAAATATATTACCATAGTTAAAGGTGAGTGAAGATATAAATCTCTAAGGAGTGTAACTTAGTATTATTAATTTGCATTTATTATTTCCTAAATAAGCTAATCTATACTCTTAGATTCCCTAGATATTTTGAAGCTTTAAGTTGGTTTTTCTTCCACTTCTTAATACTAATCTACTAATTCCGATTCATTTGATAATGTTTAATCAAATTAAATAGTTTATTAAATATTCATTCTGCTATTAGAATTATTCTATTATTACTTGAAATCTTAATTACTGATTCCATATCTAATAGGAGTTCTCAATAATAAATTTTTTTATTTAGAAACACCCTTGACAATCCTTAAAATCATTTGCTATCTTTTAATAATTCCTACTTATTTTTCTACTAATTGGATAAATATAAATACAAGATTTAATATTCTTTTAATTTTGCTTTTGATTCTTTTTAAATAATTAAAGATCCATTCAGAAATTTCTAAATATTTATTAGATTTTGTAAATTTCATAATAAACCTCATTTTTCAAAATTTTTGTAAATTTATTTTCATTTTTATTTAATAATAAATTAATTTTAAATTTGAATAAAACTAACTTTGTTTTCTTTTAAAAAAATTTAAAATAATACATTTTATATTTATTAGTAATCCTTTCATTTAATTTTAATCTTTTTTATTGATATTAAGTGTTTTTATTAAAAATAGGTAGCTCAATTAGCTTTTTTTAATTTGTATTCTAATTTTAAAATTTTAGAAAACTTAATTTTCCTTTCTGATCAAATCAAAGATAAAATAGTAAATTTATATTAATAACGTTTTGATTTATTTTTTTGTAATGCTTGTTAAAATATTTAATATTTTATTTATAAAAATAGGAAGTAGCTACAATGGTTTTATTTAATTTTTTATTTATTTTTTTTACTTGAAAAGATGAATGTTAGAAAGACCTAGTTTCCCACCAACTTTTTAAAATTAATAGATATAAAATAAATAAATTATATTATTAAGGCTTTCTTTTATTTGATTTGAAAAATAGTTAATATTAATATTAATTAATATTTGTAATTTCTAAATAAGTTGGAGCATTTTCTTAATTGAATTGCTTATTTTTATTAGGATTAATGATTATTATCAAATTTAAATTATGACACTTTGATTAAATTTTCATTTTTATTATGATCGAGGAGAGATTTTTAAAAAATTTTAATCTATTTAAAAAGTTTTTTTATTTCATATTGATTCTAAAAAAATATTTTTATTTTCTATTAAAATAAATAATTTAAGTTCCCATTTTGTGAAATCTAACATATAATAGAATTATGATTTGAGTTGTTTAAAAAAAATAATATCTCTTTTTTACTTTTAATAAGGAATATAAATATTATTAATTGCCAATGTTTCTTGTTGTAAAATTACCTTTTCCAATTCATTATATTTTTTATTGAATATAAATTCATTTGAAATAATAAATAATAAACAAATAATTTAAAACTAATTTTAGTATATTTTGAATATCGATCATATTCAAATAAAAACAAAATTTAATATTTTTGTTTAAAATTTGAATGGTTTGTTATGCTAATGATGGTAGAACCAACATAAATACTATCTAGATAAATTTGTTCATTTGAAATTTATTTATAAAATTTATTATTATGAATTTAAACAAGCTTTAGTTTTCTTTTTATTGTAACTTCTCTCAATAAAATTTAGTTGATCCTAATCAAAAATCTTAAAGTTAAATTTTCTTTAGATCAAATAATTTTTTGGATAAATTTCTAAAAGTTAAATATATTAGAATATTCATTTTTTATTTTGAAATAAATTCATTGTTAAAATATCATTTCAAATAGATTGATAGAAAAAGTATTAATCATAATTTGTAGATTTTATGGAAATTATTAAAGAAAATTTCAAAGAATATTTAGTGGATATTTTTTTATTAATTTAGCTTCATTTTTAAGAAAATCTGAGAAAAAAAATAGAGTATTTCTCCACTCTTAAAAGTAAATTTTTTACTGATTTCCTCAAGTTCCTATCAAATTTACATAGATAATCCTTGAAATAGTTATCAATTCATTCTAAATATTGATGAAAGTGACATAACTAAAGTACTATGTTTGCTTTTGTTTTTAGAAAAAGAATGTAACGGCTTTTAGTGTTTTAATTAGATAATATCAAGGATTTTTTAAATTATTTTTTTGAAACTTAAAGAATTTTATTTAGTGAAGCCATTTTATAGAAGAATTGTCAAGGTCTAAGGATTAAATATCAATAAAAATCTTTCATTACAATTTTATTAATTGTTTTCTTGAAGAAGTAAATTTTTTAGTAAGATTAGATGAAGGACTTTTGAGAAAAATATAAAATTTGATTTAAACGAATGGAGTTGGTATTATTAATTAAATTGATGTTTTGCATAATTTAAATTTTGAATACAAAATAAAATAAATGATTTGTAAGGAAAATAAAGTAAACTATACTAGAAAAGAATAAACAATTTAGACCGTATACTTTTATTGTGTAAATTAATGGCTTGTATTGAAAGTATTCTATGAATGAATGTGCAAATTAAGATTTAGGCTTAGCTTGAATGAAAAATGACTATATTCATTAATTTTATTATGAGATGAAAAGGATAATTTGAATCTTTGAAGTGTAAATTAATTCTTTCCTCTATATTTAGATTCTTAAAAAATAGTACAATAATGTTTTTTTTATTCTCAAAATGATAAAATTTATTTAGAAATTCTTCATATTTAATTTCTATTTTGGTTAATTTTGCCAACAAATTCCATCAAAAAATAAATAATAAACATCATTTACATTTATCATAAATTTTTCCAAAGAAATTTTTATAATGGTAGGAGATGTTAGCTATGCGGTTTATAACTATTCTCAAAAAGCATATTTAATCAATTTTATAGGTGTCTTTTTGTTTCATTTTTAATGCAAATAAATTTAAATCTTTACAATGAGCAGAGTGTAAATACCAAGTATAATTCATTTAATAGAGTTATAAAAAGCTAAAAGGTTGTAATAAACTATCACACATCAAATCAAATAAAAAAAGATTCGGAAATTTATTTGGCAGTAAAAACTTTTGCTTTTTAGTTTGTTTATAAAATCTAAAGAAAATAGTAAGATATTTATAGAGTGGGAAAATCCTAATCATAAATTTATTAAAACAATTAAACATAATTTAAGAAATTTTTTTCTTTGAAATGTGTGACTACTGCTTAGTGATATATTACACGAGTGCAAATATTAATATACTTAAATTAGAAGCGATAGTGGACAAATGCAAAGAATATACATTTGATCTTTATGCAAACCTAGATTAATTTTTAATTTAATAATTTCTTTCACTTTTAAATATTTGCTAGAAGGATCGTTTTTTGAAAAAAAAAAAAAAAAAGAGTTTGAAATCAAAAACTTTACAACAAAATAGCAAATAACTAATTATTTTAATTATGTAATTTAATGTAATCAAGAGGCATTAATTTTAGTCTTAATTATCAATCACATTTAATTCACTTTGCAAAATGCGTATATTTTTTAAAAAAATTAGTGTTTATCTAATATCATTATAAGCAAATAAATTTAAATTACACATCAAAAACTCTAGTAAATTCCAATTTGTTTCTTAACAAGCATGCATTTGTAAGATAATCAGGGGTTCAGTTTTTTTCAACACATAAATTGTAAGTTAGAATAAGTAAAAAAATAAATATATATAAATAATATTAATCTTAAGTATTTTAAGTTGAAAAAGAATAATAAATAAAGTTTACTAGATAGTTTTTAGTTTCTGTAACTACTGTTTAAATTCAAATAAGTGTTAAATATTTAAATTTATTTTACTATATCCAATATCTTTAAATTTTAGCTTTAAAACTTTTTTCTTTGGCTAGTAATTTTTATTCATGCAAATATCTTCTTTCGAGGACTGTGCTAGTGGGAAATCATAATTATTTAATAATGAATATTTAATAAGATATATATGGAAGAAATACCATTTTGCGCAATCTGATATCTTTATTTATAAAGTTTTTGAGTGAAAACCAATTTTATAGTTTTTTTAACTGGTTTGCTTATTTAGTAGAAAAAAAAAATTGAGTTACTTACAATAGAAAGAATAAACCTGTAAAAGAAATAAAAAAAAGAGTTTTCAGCCTCTATTTACATAATTTGATAATTAGAGATCTATTGCGTGTGCTAGGTAAGAATAATAGTGGTAGTTGATATTTTAGGGTAGAATGAAAGTAAGTTGCGAGATAAATAATTAATAAAGAAGTATTGTAAAAAGATGTAATAAGCGAATTGAGTACTGAAAAAAAGTAAAAAGAAGTGATTATTTAGAGTTAAAGTGAATGAATAAATTTGACTCAAATAGTCTAAATCCATACAATAAACAAAAAGCTTGAAATCATAAATATTAATTTGAGAAAAGATTTAATAAGCTGGGTTTTGAACAAATTAATTAAATTATCACTTGTTTGTTATAGTAAAGAATGTAGCGTGAATTGTTTCTTAATTAATTCATAAATCTGTATTAGTAGTCACACATTTATTAATAAACTACACAACCTAAACAAATCAAGGCAGCATTTAGATTAATTTACATTCAAATCCAATCTTCCGTCAATCCACCTTTCTATCTATCTATCTAACTATCGATCTCAGCACTTTTATTATCACAAATTGCTTTAATAAACAATCTTTATAATTTATATTTTTAAGTTAATTCCAAAATCAAACAAAAAAATAAAAGTACATTTCTAATTCTTTATCAAAAAAATAAAAACTAGAATACTGATTGATATAGAAAAAAACCATTTTTCTTCAAATAAACTACAACTACCCTATCAACTCTCTTAATATACTAATTATTTAATCCGCCAGCATTTTCAATCAAACTTATAATCTTCTTATTATGAGATCAAATTATTCTAGATAACAACACTAGCTCGTCCCTAGCGATTTAGTGGGTTATGAAATTTCCCCTCTCCGTAGTCGTGCTAAAAAAATAAAATCTTCTGCTCATACTTCTTCTAACTAGCAATAATACCAAAACTTACCTAAGCAAGCCTCTAATACTAATATAATAATCAAAAGTTTAAAAAATATTTCCAGCGACCAAAGCACTGAAGATGACGATACTTTAAACCGTTCATCGAAAATTACTGGAGTTGGATCTACAGCAACTCTAACTCGTATTTAAAAGTAAAATTAAGGAGAAGAGTAGCGTATTAATTAATAGCAATAAATTAATAATAATTCAAATATACGTTCGTAAAGCACAGGATAACTTCAAAATCTCAATAAAAGCAAAGCCAGTCCCTATTAAAAAGCTTCAATTAATCCTTCTTACAGTTCCATTCACAACTTGGATTTGATTTAAAAACAAAAATCTTAAACCAAAGACTCTTCATAAATAAAATCAGCAAACAATCTAACTGAATTAAACCTCAATGAAGAAGAGGAAGAGGATCATAATATTTGGGATGATGATCTTTTAAAAATTCGTGGTATTGATACTGAAAACTGGATAGACAATGATGGGTCCATATTTACTCTCTTCCATTTATACAAAGCTCGTTTCGGTACTCACCCTAACCAAAGAGAAGAAATTAGCAATGAAGAAGTAATTAAAATGATGAAACGTTTTTCTCGTAACCGCCGTAATAAAAATCTTGAAAGATTCCCATGGGAAACATTTAATGACTCACGCGTCTATTGTGATGAAAGCGATATTTACTATGATAAAAACTTTTAAATTTTCCATAAAATCTTTAATCAATATTACAATAACAATAAAATCCGTAATGAGCGTGCTGCCATTAAAAATAATTTTATCCAACAACTTCAAACTGAAAACAACAAAAACATTCCTTCCCTAGAAGATGAAGAATTTCAACTTAAAAACTCAGAGTGTACTCCAAGCAATTTAAAAAGAAATAATTCATTTTTAATGAAAAAGAATATCCGCTCTATGAGTCAAGTAGGATAGATTAATCAGCATTAATCTTAAATAAATTCTGGCCTTAATTCATTTAGAATTAGATAAATCTAAAATAATCCTACTTAATAATAGCCCCTCAATTTTTATTAAGCTAAATCCCAAACATGCATTCCTCAAAGTGAAAATCCCATGGTTTCATCCTAAATCCTTCTCTCCAAAGATTAATCTCCAGTTAAATAATCTCCCATCTCCCTACACCACTCCTAATCTTAAATTAGCGTGAACTCTCCAAATATTGTATATTCTCCTACTAAGAAGTATTAAAGCAATTTATCAAACAACGCCAGTAATAACGAAAGCAACTTTTCATCTCCTGCTAAAAAGTATCACATCAACTAAAGTTCCCTTGACCAATAAAGCTTCACCGCTATGTTTGATTCTGCTTAAAATACTGCTTCTAAAACTTAAAATTAATAGCCCTCATTCAAATACTAACTTATTAGTGCTCTTAAAAGTACATCATAATAATAACAACAATAAGAAGATTCCTATCAAAATTACTTGAGCAACAAAATTAAATTAATTTAAAATTAAAAGCTAAGAGAATAAGCTGCCTAAATGACTTAATCAAACGATGCTTAAACAAGAAAGTAATCACTATTAAAGCGTTAAAATTCAGTTAATCCAGCCCAAAAATATGCCAATATGAATAACATCTCTCAAAACTAGATTTAAAACATTAATTTCTCCAAAATCAATGGTAACGAGAGTTTTTACAAAAGTGCATAGAAATCCAACCCTAATACTGAGCCCATGGCAATAAAGAAAGGATCATATTCACCTGTAAAAGGAAGAAATTTAGGAAACTAAAATCTGGGCAACCTTTTACATTTAAGAAATATAAATTCCCAAGCACACCAACCATCCCCATTTAATGATTTAACTACTGTTAAAAAATTAAACATACTTACATTAATGAAATGAATGAATAATTCAATTGATAAATCCAAAAAATCAAACAATCAAACAATAAACCAAATACTTACTATTCTCTATTTATCATTTAAAATAAAAAATTATTTATGAATATATAAAACAGTCTAATTTATAATATTATTCTTTATTCTTTGTATATATACAATTGCTTACTATTTATTAGAATCACTTACACATTTTTGAAATCAAACAAAGCTGTTCCTTTTTTTCAAGTCAATATTTTTCCACCAATTAAAATTATTAAAAAGTAACCTAAATATTATTACTAAATGCATCATATTTGCAAAAAAAATAAGAATTTCTTATAACATTTCATCCTTATTTCTGTAAAATAAATGATGCATCTAAACAAAAATAAATTATTTGTCTGAATTAAAAATAAATTATTTATTTGTCTGAATTAAAAATAAAATTTATCAATATTTACACCTATTACTTTCCCAATTTTTTAATTATTCAAATCTTTACATTAATTAGTTGGTCACACTTTTAAAATAGAAACTTGTTTAAACCTTATATTTTTTAATCTTTTTATATTCAAATAAGTATTTTATTTTTATAGTAATAATTTATTTTTATGTATTCATACATCAGTATTGTGAAATTTTATTCAATTATTATTAGCATCTTTGCCAATTAAAATAAAAAAATTTTAATAAAAACTTATTTCGAAATTAAATATGAAATGATTGTTGATATTGAGCATTTTACTAGGTAGTTTTTTTAAGCTTGAAATTTAATTAAACTACATATTTTTCTCATCATTTTAGCTCAAATAAATATTTTATTTTAACAATTGGATTAATTTTTAAATATTCTCACATCAGCTTTATTGTTAAACTTAATTTAATTTTTGCAAACGTTTTATTCTTTTTCACTTAAAACTCAAAAAAAAAAATTAATATCACAATTTATTACTTTAAAATAATCATCTAAACTTTGTTGCATTCTGCTTGGAGAATTGGTTTTTAATTTTTTCAATACAAAAATTTGATTAAATCATATTTTTTTAAATATTTTTTATTTATTTTATCAATATTTTTTTTATTAGTTTGATTGATTTTAATACTATTTTGTTAACAAAATATTGAGTTTAAGAATCAATGATTAAAAACATTCTATTCTTTTTCACTTAAAATTAATTAATAACAGAATATAATTAGAAATTATCTAATCTGAAATTTGTTGATATTATCATTTTGTTTTTTAATTGATGAATTAGAAGCAAACATTTTCTGATGATTAAGATATTTTTAAATTAATTAAATAGCATTATTTATTAATCATATGGATCAAGCAAAAGTTGAAAAAAATAAATTGTCAAAAAATATTTAGAAATAAAAAAGCAAGAACAACAAGTCTAAATAAGAAAAATAAAAGAAAAAAAAGCAAAAAATGTAGGGTAGTGTTAGAGCAGCATCTCATGCTAATTCTTGGTATACAGGAAACTGTAAATATTCAAAGAATTTTAACATTTATCATTTATTTATTTTCATAAAATTGATAGAAAAGGAATTAGATTAAGAATTATCTGGCTATCTTTCTAAAGCTAACAAATAATAAATTAACATTTAGAAAATTAAAGCCTTAGTTGGTCCGTAAGATTTATTTTAATCAGCTATTTTAGTTGTTAAGTTATTTACATTAATTTAGACATGCAGGTTTTTATTATAGTGGGCCTACAGCAGCATGGGGATATCAATATCTATAACCAGTAGAAAAGTAAAGAATAATAAAAGTATTAGCTAATCTATATATAATCATTTTAATTAAAATTAAGCCTAAGAGTATTTTTACTTGGACCTTGCCATCACATTTATATGAAGGGATGTGGTATTTCAGGTTTAGACAAATTTTAAACTCCTCTTGGAGATATTACACTAGACAAGCAAAGTAGACATATTTTAATTAGTTATAAATAAATAGTATTAAATATACATTTAGCTATCTAGGAACTCAAAAATACAGGAAAATTCGATGTTGTTAGCAAACAAGATGAAGAAGATGAACATTCACTTGAGATGCATTTACCATATATTTAAAAAATTTTGGGATAGTAATTAGTTTAAATGTTTTTCAATAATATTAATAACCATAAATAAATTAAAGAAAACAATTCAAACTTGTCCCTATTATGGTTGGTAACTTAAGCTACTAAAGAGAGTAAGAATATGGATAGTTATTGAGCAAATACTTTGATGATGATAATACAATCTTCATTGTTTCTAGTGATTTCTGTCATTGGGGTTCAAGGTAAAAAGATTAAAAAGATCTTATTAAAAACAATTTCTATTTAATAAAAACAGATTCTAATTCTAGTACTATAATAAGCAAGATGGAGAAATTTGGTAATCTATTTAAAAATTAGATAATGCAGGAATGGAATTAATAGAAAAGCATGACTGTGAAAAGTTTAACTAATACCTTGAGTAAACTGAAAATACAATTTGTGGTCGTCATCCAATTGGAGTTTTATTATAAGTAAAATCAATCAATAATTAATTATTAACACATCATAAACATTCCTAGTTTATTTTTTATTTGTTACTAAGCATCAGCAAATATAGAAAACATTAAACTTCTTTTTTATTATTAGGTAATTAAGTCCACATAGAAATATGCAGGATAGCTTAAAACTAAATTTATGCATTATGAATAAAGTGAACAAGTTAAAACTCAGAAAAGTTCTTCAGTCAGCTATGCAGCATCAATTACATATGTTTGAGATATTTAAATAAATTTATTTGTTGTACATTTGGAAGAAATATATGTATAAATGAATTATGAATACTAAAATTCACACATTCCTCAATTAATTTAAAAAATATATTCAATCCTTACAACTAATAATAAACTAATTTGAGTACATTTACTTTTAAGAAATGAAATAGATCTTTTTTTCTTAGCATATTTCAAATTGAAAAAAAAATATTTGCTGAACAATTACATATTACGAACTTAAGAGAGAAGAATTGGAAACTGAATTAAAATTTTATTTATACAAAGTTATAAGCTTAAAATTAGTTGAGTCTTTTTGATGATAAATTTATCTTTTATTATTTTTTTGGATAAAAATAAAAAAAGTGATTTGCAAAAACAAAATTATTTAAAAAACATTTAATTTTCTTAAATCTTTTTTTTACAATGAACGAATGATAGATTTAACTTTTAGCAAATACCAAATAGCAACTTTATACAATTGATAGTTTGATCAAAATAAATTCAAAATTACATTTACAATAATTAGTTAAATTTTTCTATTTTTTGTATTTTAAATTTTTATATTTGAAAATCAATACCATTTAATTACATTTTGATTATTATCATAATAGAATTTTTACTTGTTATACTTTATTAAGTTTGGTTAAACTATTTTGCATGGTAAATATTGTTTTATTGAGCATACATTCCAAATAGAGTATCCATTAAATGAATACTGAGGTTCTGGTACTTGAGAATTTTAACTTTAGAAATCAAAATTTTATTGGGATATATATTTTAATGGGATATCTATTTTTGATTTTTTATCTGAAATAAATATTGAAACTATGTTGTTGCTTTGTTCTATTTGTTGAAGGTTTACTACTTCCTTTAAGGATACATTAAGTTTATCAACTACTTTTTAATTAATTTAAACTTACAGATACTTTTTCACATAGTGGCTGGTTTGTTTTAGAATTCTTGCTAAAATAAAAATAATTGAATCATCTAGCGTGAGGTGAGGGAGATAATTAATAGATAAGGATTTTTTTAATATATTGTGAATCTTTGAGTTGATGAATATATAATCACAGTAGATCTGCTTGTTATCATGATATTGAATTTATATGAGAATTGGTATATTTATTTAAATAGGTAGAGATGGATGAACAAACATACTGTCTTTCATTAAATAAGCTTCTAGTAATTTAATACCACCAACATATTATTTGAAGGTATCAAAATCACCAATAAATTGATATTTCTTTAAATTAATCCAATTTCTAAATTAGGTCAAAGGGAATTATATAGCCTTGTTTCTAATTATGAATTGATTTTTTGAGAAAATATCTTTTAACTTAAAATTATTCTCATAGTTGGAGGTAATTGTAACTTTATTAAACTCATCTAGAGAAAACTCTACATTTTTTTAAAGCAATCTGCCTTAATATTTGAAGTAAACTTCAAACTTTCCTTCTCTTTAATTGAATTGTTTATGAGATAAATCTTCTATTTCTTAGTCTAAAAAGTAATTCTTTTTTTTTCCTTCATTTGGATTTTGCGATTGAGCAAATATTGGATCAAAAGGAGTTTAATTCTTAAGGTCTAAGTTATTTTGTTGATGACTATTCAAATTTAAGTTGTAATCTATTACATTCTTCACAGGTTTTTACTAATTTTAAAATTAGTTTTCATATGTTTTCAGACTTTGCATTATTTTTTCTAAAATAAATGGCTGAGATATGTTTAAATTATCCATGAGATAAGTGTTGCATAATTTGTTTACAATTTTATCAATTAAAAAATCAGTTACATCATATGTCTCACCAGTATTAAACATAACTTTTGCATATGTTATTTTGTCAGATTCTTTATTTTCTTGTAAAATTAATTGTTAAATATCACGGAATTGTAAAAAATTAATTTCAGTTTTCAAAAAGAAGTCAATCAAATAAGATTCTAAGTCATCACTAGTTTGCTAGGGATATCTAAGAAGGAAAAGCTAGTAAAGTATCTTAAGCTTTTACTAATAAGAAGTTGGAACATAAAATAAAAAGAATTAAAGTATCTCTATAACATCATTTTCTTCTAGATCTTTAATAAGGTTCCTAAGAGAATTAGCTCTATTCTAATCTACAATATTTAATAACTTTTGCTCTAAAGCTATGTTAGGTACTATTTTATTTTCACTATTTGTAATCTATAAATTGAATACTCTATGATTTCTAGTTAGTATGTTTTTACTGTAAATAAAATGCTGTATGTTACTTTGTAGAAGAACTTAATTATTAAAATAACTTTCAAACTCAGCAAATCTTTCTATTCTACTGTTAGTAAAGCTGTTATTTAAACAAATATCATTTTTTAATGACTAGACATCATAAATACCCTTTAATCCTTGATTTTGTGTTTTGTTATTTTAGTTCATTTTCTATTTGACACTAGTGTATTACTGAATTATTTGCTATTGCAATACAGGTTGCATAGATTAATCTTCAAAGAGTGAAAAGTTCTCAATATAAATGTTAAATTCTAAAATGATTTAATCTGGATACTAATTCTCAATCATAAATTCCATTTAATGGTACATAGTATTTCTGTTAAATGCTCTTAAATCTATGTCTAAAGAGTAATTTAAATCATTTATTTTAACTTTAATTCTCAGTATTGGGGTGTTCTCTATGCTTTCAAAGAATTAATATGAATCGATTTTGTCAATTTCATCTCCTTAAACTATTCTTTTTCCGACATCCATTAAGTAGCCTATTTTTAAGCTACTTTCTTGAACAGAAGGATAGTAAATTTATTTAAGCTTCTTAATTCCATTATTAAATATTTTTTTACCATCTATATAATCAAATTAGCTTTATCCGTCTTAGCTATTTCCATTGGCTCTTGAATTAGCAAAAATATTTTCTCCAGATTGTAATTAATCTACGTCAACACAAACTATTCTAGAAATAAAAATATGAAGATTTTCTTTTTTAAAAATATATTCTTCATCTTAATTTTAGAAAGAACTTAATCTAATTGTATCTAAACTCTCTTCATATGATTTTTTAAGACCATTCACAAAGTAATCTTATTCACTCTGATTTTCGACTTATCTAACACTGTTCATTTGCATTTATCTTTCTTAACTACTTAAACGATTTTGACTTTCTGGAGATTTCAATGCTTATGTACTATTTCCAGCAAATGGATTTAGACTTTTTTTATTGCTTAAATTATTCTGAATATTGTTTTGAACTGGCGAGAATTACCTAATAGCTTTACTCTAACTTGGTTTTTATGGAGTAAATACATTAGTAAACTAATAATTAGATTATTCTTAAGCTCTTAGTTTTAGAGAATATTCTATCTAATTAGAGTGATATCCAGCTTTATTACTGAATATTTAGTTTACTTTCGGAGTATCTAATTGATTCGCACTATCACTTAGATTTATCAAATTATCATTACTAGTTTAAGCAGTCATGAAATTTTGTTACTATTTTCTATTTGAAGGCATCTAATGAATCTAATTTACTTATGGTGATTAAAAGCTTTAGTATGGAGCACCTTTCTAATGACTAAAAGCTGTTTAAGGAGATTATATCTAACTAGTATAAACCTTATCTGCTTGAGATTATTGTTATGGACTTAAGCTCTCATATACATTGTAACTCTTAGTTGGAGATTTTTATTTTGAAATTTAATATTTACTTTAATAGTAATTATTTTAAATTAATTCATTGATGAACTTTTCAAGTTCTACAAAATTAAAAATAATATTCTAAGTATGAATATACTTTTAAACTAATATTCTTTAATTCTCAAATTTTTCCACTATCTCCTGTCTAGATTGCTCTGATAAAGTAAGTTTTTCTATCCACTTATTGTAATTTGTCTGATCGCTAAGTAAAGTTTCATATGTACTTTTAGCCAATCTAAACATCTCAGTGAAATTAAAATAATATTTACCAAACATTTCCCATTCTTTCTATGAATTAATTTGGTATTAATTGACAAGAGATATACATATGCAAGACAAATAACCTTGAATATCCCAGCTCTTTCTTTTATATTCTAAGAATATAACATCCCAACATCTAAAGCATAGTTCTTCATTAAAGCTTCCACTGAATAAACCGACAAGACAATCCATTCCTAACAAATAATGAATGAAAAAGAATGTTTTTAAATTAATTCATAAATTTATTTTCTAAATTTACCAATCATGTTTGAGATTTTTTAGTAGCTTGTAGAAGATTCAATCAGATGAAAGTATCTTGTAATGAGCTAGCGGTTTGAATTAAATGAAGATATTATTGTATAAAGAAGCCAGAATGATTCAGATTCTTAGGTATTTTTATTAGAATTATTTAAAATTAGACACTTGTTTAGTAGCTAATGGTAAATTGAGTAGAATTATGGAGTAATAGAAGCACTCTAAATAACCATAACAAAAGATAAAGTTCTTAGGATCCTTTAAGCCATTTAATTGTCTTGATTGAATTAAAAATCAAAGTCTAGATCAAAAATTATTTGATAATATTTAGCTTCAGAGTAAAGGATCTAGTAAAAATTATCCCTTTGTTTAGTTAAATTAAAATCATTTAATAATATTTTCACTTCGCTACCACTCTGATTCAGTTCATAAGAAACATAGATATCTTATTTAGATGTATTATAATAAGAGGAATTCTATCCAGCTGGATTGCAAGAACAATAACTTATAAAATCATCCCTGACTTATTCAATTTTTTCTTAGAAATCAAGCATTTCCAAATATAATTCCTATCTTTTATTATGTGGAATACCTTCTAAACACAACTGATGAAAATGAGACATTATTTCCTTCTTAGGAATACTTTTTTCATTTAATTTTGTCAAAAGTCTATTATATAAATTCTCCTAAATAAAAATATTGGCAGAAAAATAGCCTATCCTATTAACCATTCCATATTAAACTTATCTCTTAATTTCTTTCAGCTTCGACCCATTTAATATCTTTTAGCTTTATTCTTCAAAAATATCATCCAATAACCAATTTTACTTATATCCCATCTTAAATATTAGTTACTCTATTCTACACAAATCTTCAATCCTTTTTTTAAAAAAATTCAATAAAAACTTTCAAAAATAAATGAAAAATTGATTATTCATTAAAACAAATTGAAAACATGTTTGCACAAATCTTCAATCCGATTTTCAAAAAATAAAAAAAGGGTTATTGATTAAAAATATTTTCAGATAAATTGAAAACATGTTTTTGTGATTATTTCTTTTTTTTACCTTATTTCAGGGAAGTTAATGTAGGATTTGTAAAGTGGATTCTTAATTGTGTTAATTTATGAGTAAAGTTAGTAAATATTTTCTCTATAATTATCACAATTCTCATGTGAGCTCGACCAAATATTGATAATTGCTAAAGGAATGTTAGGATAATTAATCGGACATATTAACCAGAAATCTTTGCCAGGATTTTCATAATCTAATATATCAGTTAGCTTTGAAGCAATTGTACCTATAATTTTGGAGTTGAATTTAGTTTTAATGAATAAATGAACCTCATAATTTTCTGATTTGCTAATTTAAAAGATAACCTCTTTGTATGATTCTTCAACTTCGTAAATAAAATTATCTTCTATCTTTTCAATAGGTTTTTTAAATTATTTCCATTCACTCTAAACAACAATCTGTTAAGTATTGACATTATATAAATACATTTCAACTTAAATTTCAGGAGGGTAATCCGTAATTGGACTTATCATCTCTAACTTTTACAAAAATATGGAAACACTATTATCAAAGTTGCTATTGTTGAATTAAGTTTCTTTTTGACTTTAAACAATACTCTCTCTATTCATGTTAATGTATTCTAACATTTATTCTTTCTTTTTTTACTGTTCTAAAATACTTGATCTATCACTAATCATGTCTTAATTCTCATGTTTTCTTGTTTCTTATTATCTATCAGAAGACTTCTATTCTTGATTTTATTAAAGCTATACACTTTCTTAAATAATTGCTTTTTCAGCATCTTCTCCCAACAAAGATTTTTTCTTATAATTTGATAATATAGCACTTTCTTTTTAGTATTTCTCCTCCATCTAATACCTGGTAAAAGAATCATTTTAATTTCTTTCTCCTTCTAAAACCTATTTATTAGCTTGGCTATTTGGTAACTACACAGAAATTTTTGTAGGATTAGTGTTGCTTTAAATTAAATTTTCTTATTATTAAGTTTGCTATTATTGCTTCTATCCTGCATTAGAAGATACACTTAAAGATCTTTGTGAACCTGGTTTTTGTTAATTGATATAATCAAAAATTTGCATCGAATTTTACTTAGATCTCTATCCTTCAGAATTTTATTTATGATTTGATTCTCCAAATGACTTCATCATATTTTCTTATAAAAATTATGTTTAAAAGGATTCTTTTCCTTTTTGGCTTTGCAAAGAATTATAATTATTTTTTGAATTATGTTTCTAATTTTAGCTATTCTAAAGTTTTTGATAACTATTCTAAGGAGTAATTGAACCAATAGAAGTTATTTCAGGCTCTTCAAGTAAAGGATCTAATGTTATTGGCTATGCTGTGTTACCTATTAATTAACTCATAATTGAAGGATATTAATTTTTATTATCTTCTTAGCTATATTCAACCTTCCTGCTTTCATTTTCTTTTTCTAATTAAAAAAATTATTTCAATAATTCAAAAATGAAAAATAAGGAATGAATTAAGTACATTCTTGATTAGGTTTCTCTTTTTGGTCACTCTATTACCTATCATTTGCTTGGCTATAGAATTATTGATTGTTTTATCTGTTTTCTATCTCTAAGCTATTTTAGACTGAAGAAAATGCTATACTATTTAAAGGTGCTTATAAATCACTTCTTCCTGTATTTTAATTGTAGCTAGTTGCAATAGATTATGTTAATCTGAATTATTCATTTTGATTATAATTATTTGAATCAGCTGATTAAATGCCTGGACTACTTGATGAGTTTTTATTGCTTTCATTATTTTTACTTTAATTAGTTTTTTATTGATTAATGCTTCCATCAGACTAATTTTATCTGCTAGTTTAAGATCTCTCATTTAAATAGAAGGCTAGTGATTTATTATTACTATTGTTAGGATTAAGGATATTACTGATTATGTTTGGATTGTAAAATTAGCTTCCTCTTTGAATTGATTTTTCATCATTGGAATAGCTATTATAGATTTCTTTTGCTTCTTCTTAGTTACCCTTTTTTTAGTCTAAAAAGTCTAAATTCATTGATTCATCAGATATTAAATCTTAGTCATTTTACTTAATAATAGGGAATGGCAACCCTTCTAATTCCTAAGGTTACTTGAGTTTATTTTGTTGGGATTACTAATTTTTAAGACTTGTATCACTTGATCCACCTTTCACAGTTGGTTTTGCACTTAATTTTAAATAATTTTCAAAATCTTCACTTTTCCCACTTTTATCTTTTTAATTAGGAGTCATAAGAAAAATGTTTGAATCAAACTCTTCAGTGGTGCTTCCCTTTTTTAAGATTCCTTTTGTTTATTTTTATTGAATTTCAGAATTGTTTTGAATGATAGAACTACCCATGAGTTCACGAACTATCCTTTCTTATTCACTAATATTATATTTCTTCATATCTTAATTGTTATTATCTTTAGTTCCTTGCAATTCACTAATGAAATTTGAAATCTAGTTTTCATTCACAGAATAATTATTTCTGTATTGTATAGGCTTAGAGTTTCTGTTGTTGTAATAGTCCTAACTGTAGCTAGTATTTGTTGTGTAATTCTACTGATTTATAGACTTGAATTGCTTATTTATTGAATTATAATTATCCATTTATTTCTTTAACTAGCTAGCAACACATGATTTCCATTTCATAGATATTTTTTCAAATAAATAGTGAATATCACCCAAGCAATTCAAAGGTAAAGATTGCTATTGATGAACAGCTTAACTAATTCTAATTGTATTTAAAGCTTATTTCACCTTTATTTTCAATAAAAAATATTTTAATTATTTCATTTACAAAGGTAAAAAAGATTAAAGAAATAAATGAGCAGTAAAAAGAAACTAGCCTAAGAATCTTAAGTTGATGAACAAAAAAACTCTTCAGCTGCTTTCCACAAAAAATAAGAAAAGAAAAATGAAAGATAATTCAGCTGTTGGATACAAAAACAAACATGTGAACTCAAAGAAAAAATTAAATATTTTAGATAAAAATTACTTCTTTTTCATTATGAAGATATATGGCATACTCGAATTTGTGCGAAGAACCTGGATTACTCCTCATGATAATTCTATAATTATATTCATGCATTTCAATCCACTTTAATTAGCTAAGTTCTGGTTCATTACCTTAAGTGATGATTGCACCTTAAAACTATCTAACTACTTCATTTTTATATTTGATTTAATTTTAAACGCTTTTATTAGATGTCTTGACTTATATCACAGAATCTTATGATCTTTTTTCGACTTAGTAGATGTATTAGTCATGGGTTATCTATTTATTTTTCTTTTTATAAGATAAATTAAAATATTTTTGAGAGCTGAACTATGAAATCTTTATTTACTTTAGAATGATAAATAATTCTTATGAATTATCTGGTTATATTTGCAAATCGAACAAGAGGTTTACCAAGTATTTTGGATTTTTTATAAAAAGTAACATTTTTAGCTTCATCAAATATCTCTTCTTATAATTAATTGATTAAGTTTTCCTATTTGATTTCCTCTTCTTAGGGATCATCATTCTTATTTATAAATTCAATTTCTTTTATTGTTTAGTTTATTTTAGTCAAATCATCCTTATCTATCTCCCTAAATTGTAATTATTAAATACATTTTTTTAGGAATTATTACAATATTATTTAATCAATATAAGAAAAATAAAAAACTTTATTTGTAGAAAAAAAGATAAATACTATAATCTTGCTTAGGCATCTAATAAGTCAAATGACTTATTTGTTAAGAAATGATAGTCAATAGCACTTTATAAATTTTCTAGCCATTTGTCTTTTATGACCTAGTTTCCAACTACATACATCATTTTGTTATTAAAAAGATTTGTGTTCTATGATTAAGAATATGAGGACCTCTATGATTAATAAATATTTCTATTCATATCTCCTCTCTTTTATCAATGCAGCTTACTAAAAAAAGACTATATATGGTTTGTCTTTCTTTTTTATATCCTTGTTTTGGTTAAGCTAACTTTTAGCTTTTTTATACTTTTAGTTGATAATTATTTTAAAGTAATTAACTGACTATCTGAAAGAATAAATTAAAGGCTAATAATTATTTAAATATAAAATCTTAAATAAATATTAATACATCTTTCCTGATAAAAAATATTCAATCTATATTGAATTTGGTCTCTGAATATATCTTCTTAGATTTTACCTTAAATCTTACTTATTTAAAATTGAAATCTTTAAAATGCGTTTAAAACAATAACTAATAATCAATTAATACATTTTTATCTGTAAAGAATAAATTAATTTTTTTGTCAAAATAATGGTTAAAAAATTAATGAGATAAAAAAAAATTTCCACATCATGATTTAGATGAAGAAATTAAATAAAAGCTATAAGAAAAATGATAAAATGCTTTCATGCAAAAATGGGAAAAACCAACAAATATTTCTTTTATTTAAAAATAATAAAAAAACCTTAATTATTTTTATGTTTAATTTATTTAAGTTAAATTCATATCCTTTTTTTTAATTAGAATTATTCTATATTGAAGAAAAGATAGTTAATACTGCATTTCAGAAATATGGAAAAGTGATACAAAGATTAAGTTTTTGTTATTGATAAATTAATTTTTTAAGTTTATTTTGTTGAAAATGAAAGACAAGAAAATTTTATGAAAACCATATTTTTTTGAAACTTGGATAAATCAAATTAAGGTGCTCTCTTTTGTTACTTTTATTTATTTTGATAAAGACAAGAAAAAAGCTTTAAGAGTCATCAAAAGGCCATTTATATGCAAACAATTTAGATTTTAAGGTTGCTAACATATAAAATATGAAAATAAAATAATACATAATGAAAGAAATTAATATTAATTTTCAATAATTAGTGTTTTCAAGGATAAGTTCTTGTGAATGATTATATACCAGTAATAGCTCTACCAAGGATTAAAGCATGGATATCATTAGTACCTTCATAAGTATTTACAGTTTCTAAGTTAATTGCATGTCTAAGAATGTGATATTCATCAGCAATACCATTTCCACCAAGCATATCTCTAGCTTCTCTGCAAATTTAGATGGATTTCACTTTTATTAAAATTTAATTTAAGTTCATGTATTTGTTTATTACATTTTAACAATTTTAATTTCGAAAGAATATTTTTCTTAATTGATTAAAAATCAAAAATTAATTTTACTGCATGAATTTCTTTTAACAAGAGAAATCATTTCAGGAGCTAAATTTCCACTGTCTTTTAATCTAGAAACCTATTTTTTAATTTAAAATTTAATCTATCTCTTTTTTTCTTTATTTTTTTTTTTACTTGGAGACAAGCTTAGAGAGCCAAAGCTATTTCAGTTTACATATCGGCAAACTTCTTTTGAATTAATTAGAATGAAGCTAATGGTACATTGAATTGCTTTCTATCTAAAGTGTATTATCTAGCAGCATGGAAACAATATTCAGCAGCACCAAGAGAACCCCAAGAAATACCGAATCTGAATTATGTTTTAAAAATTAATCTTAATAAAAGTATAAAAGGATAGAAATAAATTACCTAGCATTATTTAAGCATGAGAAAGGTCCCTTCAATCCCTTAACATTAAGCATTTAAGATTTGTGGACTCTGACATTATCCATTAAAATCATACCAGTAATAGAAGCTCTTAAAGATAATTTACCCTAATTAAGGAAATGTTATATCAAAAATAATTCACAGAAAACAAATAAAATTTTTTTACTTCAATCTTAGGAGCACTCAAACCCTTCATGCCCTTTTCTAAAACGAATCCTCTAATATCTCCTTATTCATCCTTAGCCCAAACAACAAACACATCAGCAATAGGAGAATTGGTAATCCATGTCTTTGAACCATTAAGAATATAATCATCACCCTATATATTATTTTATTAAAATCCTCAATCAATCAGACTCATTTTTTCAAACAAAATTTAAATTGGTATTTTAGAACTTTTTTTATTTTTATGAAATTAATTTTAATTAATAAATTACATCTTTCTTTGCACGAGTTTCCATTGAACCAGGGTCAGATCCTTTACATTTTTTTAAAAATAATTAAGCAAAATGATATATTATTTGAAATCTAATAAAGCTATTTATAAGTAAATTTTACCATGGTTAGGTTCAGTTAAGCCAAAGCAACCAATTAATTCACCGCTAGCCAATCTAGGAATGTAAATGTCCTTTAATTACTTAGAACCAAATTCATGAATTGGATGCATGACAAGGGAACTTTGAACACTCAAAGCACTTCTATAACCACTATCTACTCTTTCAACTTCTCTGTTGATGAGACCTTTTATATTTTATTTCAATTAATTATTATCATTTATAATTAAAAATAAGCAAAATATAAAAGATATAAATGGGAAGATATCTATGTAGCTATTAAGACTAAAATTTATATTTGACATGATAAAAATGAAATTATATCATTTTTTAAGAATAAATATTAAATGAAGTCTATCATACCATAGGCGGCAGAAGAAACTCCTGGAAGATCGTAATCAGCAATTGTGCAACCTAAAAATCCCATTGAACCAAACTATTTCATAATTTCTTTGTCAAAATGTTCATTCTTGTTTGCTTCCAAGATTCCTGGCATAAGTTGGTCTTAAGCAAATTGTCTTGCATTTTCCATGATCTTTTTATTTAAAAAATTGTTATGAGTGTTTAGATTTTATTTGAGAATGATAACTCATTATTATGAGCATCCTCCAAATAAAGATTGAAAAGCTAATAACAAATATTTACAGTAACTTCTTCTTCAGTGAGTTGGGATCTTAAGTTCAAGGCATCCTAAAAGTTAAAGTTTACAAACTTTGATGCAAATCCTTACTTTTAAGTGTTATTGAGGGTTCTAGCTAAAACTTTTTTTGAAATATTTGAGATCATTTCTACTAACTTTTTTTATTATTTGTAATTTTTATCAACTTTTAATTTATTAGATTTGTTTTAATTTGGGTTAACATCACCTTTAGTAATAAATCCAAGATTTCTTTGTCATGCATAATCTCATCTATTAAGTTGAAGATCAAAAAATACGAAAGCAATACATAGAATAACTTCAATAACTTTGGGAGATAAATTTTGGAGAAAAATTATGAGTTTTAAGAAGTTCTATTTTACTCTTTTTAGAACGAAAATAAGATATGATGCGTCACTTTCCTCCTTCTTATTCTTTTCTATCTCAAGCTTAACTTTAAAAAAAATTTGAAAATTAAAAATTTGACTTTTTTTTGAGAGTAATGTAAAGCATCTTTCGTCATTTCCACCCTATTATGAATCTTCCGAAAAATTTAAACTATTTATTATTTTAAAAATCAAAATATTTCATAGGATATTTTAATTATTCTATTCAAAGTTTAATTTTTTAAATTATTCTTCAAATAAATATGTTAAGAAAATCTAACTGATTTAGAACAAAAAAAAAAATCTTTATCCACTTTCCATCTTCTTAATGTTTCTATTCAAGGCCTAACTTTTTTATAAAAATAAAAATAAAAATTATTTCATAGAAAGTTGAGTTTATTTATTCTATTCAAAATTTTTTCAAATTGGGGAAAAAAAATCTTAATTTATCAAATATCATTGATAAAAATGAATGAATTAGCGAAACTAATATCAAGTAAACAAACCGAAATTAGTCAGTTGTTACTTTTTAATTAATGTATTCATTTATTAAAGGTTAAATTTGAAAATCCACATTTTTCTTCTCAAATTTTAACTTTTAAATTATTTTAAAAATAAGTAAATAGTATTTTGAAAAATCTAACTCATAAATAATATTAATATTTTTTTACTTTGCAGCTTCTTATTCTTTCTGTTTACAGTTTAAATTTTTAATGATTTTTAATATAAAACGATTAAGAGGTAAGAGAAATATTTTAAAAATACCTAATTATTTAAAATTTTATTAATTTTCTCATCCATAATTTAGAACATAAATTAAAATTTATGTCTAAATTGATTTTTTTAACAACAGTATTTAATTTGTTCTTGATCGAAACTATAATTTTACTTTCATAAATATGCTTTTTAAAGAAGTTAATAATGATTTTTTTTGTTTGCAAAAACTAAACCGAATGAGATCAACTTACTGCTCATTTTTTCTATGAAGTTATGTTTTATGTAAGGAAGAAAAATAAATTTTAAGTCAATACTCAAATCAAATTTATGGATAGAATAAAAAGGATTTATAAATTATTGGTTGTATTTATTATGCCAAAATTTGATTAAAATGAGCACAAAATGTTTGAAAAATAAATATATTAATTAAGTACAAAATTTAATTTGATTAAAATATTTAGATAAAGGATTGGTATTTAGGTTAATATATATTATTGTTATTATAATAGTAGTTGGGAAGTTTTTTGATTAATTGAAAAATTCTTTGAGATACTAGCCAGTGAGTATGGATAAATGTGTTTAATTTTTTAGAAGAAGCAGATGGATTGATTAATTAATTAATTTTATTTTTTCTTATTTTTAGATCAAAAGATCAAAATGTGAATACATCAGCTTTAATTTTAACAGGAGAGTCACAGTCATCAATAGAATTGTAAAAATTGAATAGCTAATTTCTCTTATTGATAACGTTATCATACATTTTCATGTTGGTTGAGAAGGATCTCATTTAAGTAGTGCTCATCTTTCTTAAGTTTGTTTATATGACTTTATCAATTTTATTAAATTCTTCTTTGTATTGTTCAAAAGTGCAAATGGTGCATAGGAAAACACTTTTTTTATGAGAAGATTTACATACTTGAATAAGGTCTTCGAGAAGTAAGACATCTTCTTAAAGTTAGCTGTCTTCTAATTTTTTACATTATTATTTGATACAGTTGTAAAGGGTTTCTCTTAACTCAACCAATTTATTTCTATGGCTTTCCAAGATAAGACTCACTTCAGAGCAGCATTTTTTAAAAGTTTCTTTGTCATTTCTTTATACAAAATCATAAATGTGAATCATTTTCTAAACTTTTATTTTGTTTATTTGTTTGTTTGTTAATTTTTGTTAACGATTTATATTTTTTGTTTTTTTTAATTGTTTTTTGATCTTAATCTTTTTTTATTTTACTTCAGTTGGAGTTTTATAACAAAAGATCATCAAAAATTAAATTTCTAATGAGATAGAAATACAACCAGTCATTAATTCTTATATATATATAATATAGATAAACAGCTAGCTTACTACTGATAAGCCAGCTTTAACTAGTCTCGTTAAATATATTCTTGATTTTAAAGATAATTATAATTACAGTGCATATAGTAAAGAGTTAATTGTGTTTTTAAATTTTCTAATTTAAGGAGTTAAAACCTTAAAACATTAAAAATGGTACATAGTGTATTTTATATTTTTTGAAAGAATTAAAATTCTTAAATATTTTATAAATTAATACGCCTTAAAAAGATTGGAATTAGCAGAATAAATATTAGAGAGCAGTATTTCAAATGAATTTTACTTTTTTGAATTGTATTTTTCAATTTTTTCTTATTCTTTAATGTCTTTTTATCAAAAAATATTACTAGAAAATATAATTGAAGAATGCTCAAAAGCTTTACAAGCATGAATGAATTTCTATTAAAATCAACAATTCATAAATTTATAATTTTGTAAAATTATAAAGTTTATAGAAATAAAAGACGTGAATGAATCATTACTATAAAAATTGCATTACTTAATATGATAAAAAATATACTTACAGATTATTGAGTACGCTAATAAATTAAATTAGAAAATTGGTCTCTCAATTATAAGCATGATTTTGATATGACTTGATTCAAGGTCTTACAATAGCTTGCAACTTAAAAAAATAAAAAGGATATATTGAATAAGTTTTATTAAATCAAATATAAATTTTAATTTTTGGAAATAAATTAATTTTTTTGGAGACAAAAATAAATTAAATAATTGATAAAAAGATAATCTTGCTAGATTATAAATCATTATGGTCTCAACGATCAAAACAATTTTTTTTCATTTCATTTATTTTTACTTTATTGTTTTTTTATCAAAAAGAAAGATAATTTAAATGAAGAGGTTATTGATACTCTCTCTGTCTCTTTATTTTTTAAAGTTTAAAATTAATTAAAAATTTTAAAATATTTTATTTTAGTTAATTAAATGATTAGTTTGTCTTGCTAATTATTCGTTGGTTGATTGAATATTGTTTTTATTGTTTGACGCAATTATTGTATAATGAATATTTATGATTTGCTAATTTTCTTATGTTAATTAAAAACTGATTAATAATTGCAACATATAAACTTCTCCTTAATTACATGAAAAAAACGTCATCTAAATCTAAAAATGAAGCTAGAGAAGTTGATAATTTATTATTGAGTTAGTATCTCTAGAAAAACTAAGTATAAACTAATTAATTTTATTGGTTCTTTTTATTTCAAAAAATATATTCTTAAGTATTTGATTATATTTTTTTTAGGATTACATTACAAGATTAAGAGCGCAAATGGGTTAAATGGAAGCAAAAGAAAAAAGGCAAAAAAAGATAAGTATGGACTTAGTTAAGTGGCTTTAAAGTAATTTGAAAGAACTCAAAGATATTTCAGAAAATCAATTGTAAAGCATTCTAAGCATTTCTGAATTAATTAGCTTTAAAGAAGGATAGAAAATAGTCAAAATAGGAGATAAAGCTGAATACTTCTACATAATTGTTTCTGGGTATTGTTCTGTCTTTATTAGTATCCCAAATCAAATCTCCACCAAAGGAGGTTATCTTCACTTAACCGAGGTTAAAAAATTAGAACCTATGTAGACTTTTGGGGAGTTAGGGTTAATTCACCCAAATGGCTTAAGATCTTCTGAAATAGATGCTAAAACAGATTGTACGTTAATTGCTATACCAAGAGAAATTTACAACTTAAATTTAAGTAAGACTTTAATAAGGCAATTATTGTTTTTTATGATTACTTAATTTGTTAGCTAATAAAGTTTATTAACAGAATATATACCAGTGAATTATTACTAATTAATATTTCTGTTTTTCTATTTATAGAGGATATTATTATGAGCGAATTAAACGTTCTTTGGGGGCTTATTAAATAAGTATCATATATAAATCACTGGTATGAGAGAGATATTGCTAATCTTATTTATAAATTACCAACAAAGTAATATTGTCTAAACTAATCAGTGTATTAATAAGGAGATTCATCTGAATCAGGAATTTTTTTTGTTTTGAAAGGAGAGTTCGAAGTAAAGTTATTTTATCTCTTTTTTTAACAAAATTAAACTAACTTGTCTTATTACAAAGATAAGAAGATAAATCGAGGTTGATGGAGATGTTGGATAAGAAAGAAATGCATTAATAGACATCAAAACAGAAAACTCAGCATAAATGAAGTAAATTTCTGTTCAAGTATTTCATTTTTTTGGTATTTATTTCATTGAAAATTTTTATGAAAATTTGAATAAAAAATAAAAGGGAAATTTTTTGCTTTTTTTGACTTTTGAATTAAAATTTAATTATTTGCTTAGATTATGATTGGATAATCTTTGAGAAATTGCTAATCAGTTAATTTATTAATTAAATTATTTATAGATAGCCGTCCTTTCAGCTGGCTGTAGTTTTGGGGAAGAAGAAGTTGTTCTTAATAAAAAAAGAGAAAGTAATATAATTTGTATCTCTGAAGGGGCTTAAGTGTATTATACTACAAAAAGTGAGTTTGAAAAAAAAATTCTTTGGAATAAGAAATCAAGAGATAGTTTGAATATCTTAATAAGCTAGAGGCAGTAGTGGGCTAATCAGAAACTTTAGGAATACAAAAAAACTTTAGAAATCTCAAAGAATATTTTGCATTAAAAAAACGCAGCTAAAATTTTTTCACCAAATTCAAAATATGAAAAAAATTTTCGCTTAAATGATCATGAACTTCCAATAAACAAAACAAATAGAAATTATGAAAACTCTCCATCAAAGTAATTCCTTTTTCTTAAAATTAAATATTTTCATGGTTTAATGCAATAGTATTTATTTTATGCTATTTTTATTTTTTTGATAAGATTTCTGTAAAGGATCAACTCAAAATCTGAGTATACTAATGCTCATAAAAATATAATTTCTAATGAGTAAACACAAAGAAGACAGAGTCATCAAGTGTCTGGTTAGGATCAAATGACCCTTAAAGAGGCTCTAACAATAGATATTTTGAAAGATTAAAATAAGTTGATTGGGTTCGAATCACAAGACGAAGATGATTTCCACCTTAATTAGAGCTCATTCAAAAATGTTTAAAGAATAAAAAAAGAATATTCATTTAGTGATTAAATGGCTACTCTAATAGCAGAAAATTAATAAAATTCATAGAAATTTGAAGCAATAAATAAAGACCACTTGGATAGATACAGCCAATAAACTGCATCTTAGTTCTCAAATATTTCATCTAGAAATGTTAAGAATATACCATAACTCAATCAAAGTTATAAATAAAATGAAGGTAAATTTAATTTTCTTTGAAGTGGTTAAAATAGCTAGTATTTACTATATTTTTTATTACTAATTAAATCCTAACTAATATTAAGTTATAATGTAATTTTATAAACTATTCGAGCTTATTTTTTCCAACATATGAATTTAATGAAGAGCCAGCTTAGCTTTATTTAAACAACTCATCAATTTTTAATATTTTCATTCATTTTTAGCAGATTCAATTACATTTTAATTTATACCAAAGGTGAAAATGTACAAAAGTTTATTGAAAGAATGAAGAAATCTAGCTATGCAAAGTCAATTAGAGATGAGAAGAAATCAGCACATTAGCAAGAAATCAAAAAAGAAATAAAAGAATACACTTAATAGTTGATTGAAAGCTTTGAGGGAAATAATAATTAAAATTATGTAGCCAGCAATAAAGAAGGGAAAAAATGTTTAAATTTTGTTGATTTTAATTTTGTTAGAACGCAATATAATAACAGAAAAATAGAAGAAAAATAAACGCCCTTAAAAAAACTTGACAGTGACTACAAAGATAAGTTAGAACAACAGCCTATTTTCTAAAGGAAAACAGAATAATTACAATCCCCTTTCCAGTCTTAATTCCAAGATTAATTTACTTTATAACAGATGTAACCTATCAAAAATCAACAAAACTAATTAAATTTTGAAGAGTAGTTAGATTAAAAATCTTCATTTACTCGAAAAAGAAGCTCAATCAATAGCCCATCCCATCAATAACAATTCATTTCAATACCTCTTTATTTATAGTAAAACGATTAAGACTTCTAAGCTAAATAAAATGAATAAATGAGTTATCTTCGAAAAGATGAATGCTAAGATAAAATTCTGAATAAAATTAAAAGTAAAGAACTTAAGCTCTTTCTTATAAACTCTCCTAAAATGTTTTAGTACTATAACTAACAAAAAACTGTTTAATAAAATCCATAAAGCAGGAAAAATACATAGGTGTCTTATACACGAAATTCTTTTTCCCTACTATAAAATTAACAACAAAAAGAATAATAAACGTAATAAGATTCTTAGACTAATTTCTTTCAAAATGTAAAAAAAGTAAGTGAGAACATACCTAATAATTAATAAAGTATTAATTTAATTAAAAAGGCTAGTAATTAAAGTGATCTGAATAATGACCACAATATTATGAGAAAATCAGCAATTATTACAAATAATTATTAAAATGGAAGCACAAAAATACTTCCTATAATAAGAAATCATTCTGAAATGACCCAGAAAGAATTAAAATACCAGTATTAATATAATGAATTTAATATACTAAATAATATGAAGATAAATGAGTCTTGTATTTTATAGACAAAGGCCACAAATTTATTTAACCGTAATAATCTCATTAATAATATTAACAATGATTACAATAGGTCTTAGTTTTCTTAGGTTGATGAATTTGAATTAAATGAAATTAGTAAAGAAGATCAAGTGTTCTCAAAAAATTATAAAAAGACATTTAGTGAATAAAATTCTCCTATTTTAAATCCCTAACCAGCCAATTCTATTAATTTTAGAAGATTAAGTTAAAGTTAAAGATAAAGCTTTTACAAAAAAAATCAAAACTCTTACTAAAATAAAAATCCAAGTTTTTCTAACATACATAATGCTGAGCTAGTTTAATCAATTTACAAAAATATTGATCCATCAAACTGTAATTTTCAGCTTGATTTTTCAAGATCTTTAAAACATTTTTCCAACAACAATTTAAAGCATCACTAGCATAGCCTATCTACAGACACTAGCCAGTTTAAAAATTAGTAAAAAAATTAATTCAATATGTAAAATAAGAAAAATACATACATGAAAAATGAAGCCCAATTAAAAAATATTGATCAAATAAAACAAATATTCAATCATGAGCTAATTATAATTGACAAACAATAAAATTTGAGAATCAAAAACTTTGATACCTATGATAAATTTTAAAACATAAATTTATAAAAGATGGAAGAATAGAACAAACAAAAAATATTTGTAATAAAAAGAAACCAATATCACAATTGAATAATATTTACATAATTATGTAATATTCATAAACTACTGACTGTTCGAAAATGGCGAATTTGTATACAAATGTAAAGAGAAATCTCTACTAAATTTATTTATTTTTGAGAAATTTAACATTTCTATTTTGACAATAGAATTTCATTTTTTGTGAATTTATTTCTACTTTTATTCTTATATTTTTAAAATATTATTTATTAGACTCATTTTACTAACTTTTAATTTTTTGCTTCTCATATTAGTTTTCTTTTTTTTTTATTTAGTTATCATTAGGTTTTGAAAAAAATATTTTATTATTCTTTTGTTTAATCATTTAAATATTCACAATGAAGAATAAAAAATAATCAAAATCTTAATGAATTTTGATTACAATTAATTAGATATATTTTAGATCTAAAAAATCAATTTGATTGATTATGTCATCATGCAAGTTCTACAAAAAACTATGAGATTAAAATTAAAAGTGTAAATAGAAAAATTCATGAGCTATTTATCACCTGAAAAAATATTTTAAATTTAAGAAAAATTTAAATTTGTTGAATTTAGTTAGAAATAAAAAAATCATTCATAATATTTTAATTATTTTTTTTCTTTAGAGGTATTTTATTATTTCTTTGTTAATTTTTTTTAGTAATTTAGTAGACATGATAAATAAAAAATTATTCCCATAAAATATTTTATGATTTTTGAAATTTAAGTAAAATATTTTAGTAAATTTTACAATGCTATTAAATTTTATCATTCTACAGTTTTTTAAAATAAACAAATATTTTTAAAGAAAAATTATTTCATTTTGAAATATTTTAATCTGATAAATAATTAAAATTTTAATCGATTTATTTAATAATTTTTCAGAAATTAATTAACATTTTATGAAATATAAAATATATTACAATATATATAAAGTAAATGATAAATAATTATTCAAATAAAAGATAGGTTATTCAAAGTAATATTATAGAATTAATTAAAAAAATTATTTTCTTTGGAAATCTTAAATATAAACAAACCCCTAACAAAGTAACTAAAGCATGGTTTATTTAATAATAACCATCTAATATTCTACTAAATCAATCTTGTTAAGATATTAAATAATATTAGGAATTTTAAATTTAATAAAACAATAAAGAAAGTAACTCAGTCATTTTAATTATAAAATAATGAAATTTAACAATCAAAGACTCCTTCATTGTGTACTTCTAACTTATTTATTGTTAGTTAAATTAACGATTAAGAGCATTTCTTAATATAATTGAAGTATTTATGTTGTAAGTGAAAGAAAACTATCAATTTGAAGAAGTAGTTTTATAATTAAAATAAATTTAAAAGTTTGATTTGATGTAGAAATAAGAAAGTAGACTAGATATTATGGAATATGTTTTAAATGTTAAATAATGCTATAAGTTAGCTTTGTATTTATTAAAAAGAAAATAAAATACATAATGTATATAATTATATATTTTGTTGCAAAGAGTGAATGTGTGAATGAATGAATATATAAATATATATATATATTTGATCTGAATATGCTACTATGGACTCTATTAAGAAAGACTTTAATATTTGTTTTTATTAATGGCAAAAATAGAAAAGGTTGAATTAATAGCAAAAATATGTATTAATTAATAAACTAAGAAGTATTAATAAATATAATAAAAGAAGAAGGTCTAATAAATATATTAAATTCAATAAGAGCAAACTTAATTCAAAGAATTAACAATAAAAAATAGAAAGATAAAATTAATTAAAAAACAAAAAAAACTAATTAAATAACATAACTAAAGCAAAAATAAATGGGTAAAGATTTCAAGTCAGGTGGTGGTAATGCTGGTGGCAAGCCCTTCAATAGAGGCCCTGGTGGTCCTGGAGGTCCTGGTGGTAAGCCTTTCAATAGAGGCCCTGGAGGTCCTGGTGGTCCTGGTGGCAAATTCGGTGGCAAGGGTGGCCCCGGTGGTAAATTTGGTGGAAAGCCTGGATTTAGAGGTGCTAAGACTATTATTGTCAAGCACAGATTAGAAGGTGTTTTCATCTGCAAGGGTCAATAAGAAGCTTTGGTCACTAAAAACTTCTTCCCTGGTGAATCTGTTTACAATGAAAAGCGTATGTCCGTTGAAGAAAATGGAGAAAAAACTGAATATCGTGTCTGGAATCCCTACAGATCCAAAATTGCTGCTGCCGTTGTTGGTGGTATTTCTGATATTTATATTAGACCTGGCTCCAAGGTTCTCTATTTGGGTAATTATTTGAATTCTTTTTATTAAATGACTACAAGCTTTAATAGTTTAACACGCACAGCAAATAAGCAAGCCTGTTTCAAACATGAAATGCTAGATATTTATTAGAATATTGACTGAAAAATGTCATCAAATCAATTAGTTATTGCAAAAATTCAAAATATTGATGATAGATAGTAAGTATGGGATACTCTACTTCAAATAAATAAATAACTATATCTAAAGCATACTAAAATAAATTAGGATTAATTGAATTTCAAGCACTACTCGATATTACATTGTAATAGCAAATGCTTCCAGTAGATTAACCAAAAAATAAAAAAGAAATAAATAATTTTAAAGATATTTATTCATATATTTGAATACATAAATAAATAAATAGAACTTTTAAATTTCACTTCTATTATCCTCATTTATTTATGCAAGCCAACATAGATAGTTAGCTGGTCATTATTAGCAATAAAATTTATTTTAGGATATAATCTATCTATCATTCAAACACACAAATATTTTGATGTAAAATTCACCATCAGATAAATTTTAATCTGATAGATGAATCCATGCAATAAATATTCTTGATTTATATTTCATCCAAGTAGGAATATACTTCTATCATACATATAATAGATATGTCTATCTAGCAAATAAAATTGCTTAATAATATATTAAATTTATCTTATTAATAAATAGGTGGTGCCTCTGGTACAACTGTTTCCCACGTTGCTGATATCGTTGGACCCACTGGTGTTGTCTATGCTGTCGAATTCTCTCACAGATCTGGTAGAGATTTGGTAAATATGGCTAAGAAGAGAAACAACGTCGTCCCCATTATCGGTGATGCTAGAAAGCCCCAAGAATACAGATTCTTAGTCGGTATGGTCGATGTCGTCTTCGCTGATGTTGCTCAACCCGATCAAGCTAGAATTATGGGTATGAACTGTTAATACTTCTTAAAGAACGGTGGACATTTCCTTATCTCCATCAAGGCTTGTTGTATTGATTCTACCAACGAACCTGCAGTCGTTTTCGCTGCTGAAGTACAAAAATTAAAAGAAGAAGGTCTCAAGCCTGAATAATAACTCACTCTTGAACCTTATGAAAGAGATCACGCTATGGTCCTCGGTTCCTACAGAGCTTGATAGATACTTCTTTATTTAACCACTTCTCTATATATAATAACAATCTTTCTTAAAATTGTAACTAAATACTTATCTTAGTTTTCTAGCGTAAAAGTGAAAATCATCACAGCAGATCCCTTATAGTTTTGATAATAAAAATTTTAATACAACAAATTAGCATGACCAATGAATTAACTAATCAATCATTGTCAATAATTACAAAGTAGAATCACAAAAGTTTATAAAATCAAAATAAGTAATTAAATTAAGCCTAGAGATTAATTCAGGAGTAGTTTATTTACTTAAAATCATTTGTGGTTCGTATTTGATTGGTTTAAAGATAGATTAATATTCACACACAGTTCAGTAATTATAGTAATAAAATTATAAATCTTAACACAAATGCTAAATTAAAATAAAATAATTAATTTTTGAAAATTATAATATTATATATGCATATATTCATTCATTCTCTACTTGTTTGTTGTTGCTTTATTTTTATTATCTCTGCTGACTGATGAAGAGGCAGATTTTTCCAATTTTATTTTAACACTCTTTAATTCCCATTGCCTTATTCAAACAAAAAAAATCTATAAAATTTTCTTTTTATGAATTCCTTTTTCTAAATGAAACCAATATTTAGTACCATCTACCAAAAAGAATTCAATTAATAATTTATTTGGTTCTCTTTTTATAAATATCCATTACCTCTAGATACAACTCCAAAAAATAACTATGACTCCTTTTAAATTGTTTTTAACTAGAGTTAATATTTGTAGAAATAATCTCAAATAAATAATCCATTACATTTGTTATTGTTGAAAAATTTGATCTTTAATCTAATTCTATTAGAATATTAAAGACTTATTAAATCATTTATTTATATTTATAAATATAATTTGAACTCAAAAAATTAATTGATTGATTGGAAAATTTAAAATGCAGGATCTGAAAATTGAAAGAGAACTAATGAAATATGGTACTACCTACTATTTAATTAAAATAAAATAAGTTTCATTCTGTTGAATTTAATTATTCAAAAATAATTTAATTGTTTTTTAAAATTAATTTCTAAAAAAAGTTGATAAATAAATAATTTTTTTGAGAAAAATTGAATTGTTCATACCATAAAACATAATAAAATTACTTTAGTAAGAAGAAGTAGTTTACAACACAAAGATGCTCTTCAATTTCTTTTATTAATCCAGATCATCAATTTAATATTTTAAAAGTAATATTTTTAGTTAATGAATTAATTATAGTTTTTATAAAATAATTATTTACCATCATATTTAATTTTAATAGAGAGATGATAATTTATCATGCGAAGAATGAGTGAAAAATTAACTTTTTTTATTCTTTTTTGATCTCAAAAACTATATTTTTATTTTTTCTTTTTTTTATGTATGTCAAAAGAATTAATTCATTAAGCTTCTTTAATTATTCTGTAAAGTATAGATAAAATTTATTATAGTCTTTAATATAACATGTATTAATGCTTGTTATTGAATTATTAGATATTATTCGCAACACGGATTATTTTTTTTTACATTAAAAGATTATAAAAATTAAATTGTATATTTTTTAAAGCTGAAATTCATCTAATACCTTTTGCTAAGTTAGTAAAAATAATCTGGATTTATGAAATAGAGCTATTTCTTTATTAACTGTTATTTAATTTTCAAATATTTTTAAAACTGCCTTATTGTTATAATTTTAGTAACAAATATTAGATGTTATTTTTATAATTACATTAATTCTAGCAACTATCTAATTTAATGACATATTTATTTACTTTTAATCTAAAAATAAAGACAATAATTTGTCTGTTTGAGAATTTAAATATCTTTTACAACAAAGTAAGATGTAGTATTTTTAAAATAAAAGTAAAAAATAGGCTGTTTTAAATTTCAATACATTTTGAATAGAATAAAAAATTAATCGTAATTCTAAAAATAACAAAAGTTATCAGAATATTTAGTTTCAAAAAAGGAAACCAACCAACCAACCAACAAATAAATTAAAATAAAAATCAAAGATAGAAAATCACGCATTTTGTTTATGTTATTGTTTACTCACTTTAATTTATATTTGTTAAAATGAGAAATTGTTCTAAAGAAAATTTATGCTTATTTTAGTAAATAACAAATTGAGAGTGTAAATGCTTGACTTTTGTTAAATTCAAATGCAAAATGAAGCTAGAAAATAAGGATAGAAAGCTTTTAATTCATCATAGGAATGCAAGATAAGTTAATATGTATTTTGTTTACAATGAAAAATTCGCTGGACCCATTGGCATAAATTCATCAAATTAATTAATTTTACTAAAAGAGATGATATTTAGAGTAAAGAAATGATAGAAAGATATCTAGTTAGAATTTAAAATGTATGAAGGTATTTATTTTCATTTGAAAATTGATAAGGGATTCAACTATTTTTTAGGAAATAAAAATTACAATAAAATTCACCCATATAATTAATATTGATTGATGATTGCAGCAAATTCAATAATTCGAGTAATGAGTGACAAAGAAAATTAATAAACCAAAAAGATTAATTAATTGTGATTTAGTCTAAATATTTTTTCAATTAATTAAAATCAAATTAAACAAATTTTAGTAATAAAATAATCTCAAAAATATTTATAATCCCTCTCAGATTTACCGCTTACGCTTGAGTTATTAAAATAATTCTAATCAAATAAACTCAAAATGGGATGCTATAACTCTAAGGACCAACTCAAAATTATGAAGCAGAAAAAAGACTTATAGAGGGAAAAGTATTTAAACAAAGGAAATTCAGCTGGTAAATTGACATCTGACTAGCTCGAAAAAATGCGTACTAAATGCGACAACGAAAATCTTAACTAAGAAAATGACAAAAATGAATTTTTAAATGATTTACAGGATCAAAAAAATCTTTATCAATCAAAGCAAGTCATAGGTGAGTCAAATCAAAACATAGATAAGAGGCCATCAATTGAAAACAAATGCAGCTAATAAAATTAGGAAGAAAATAATTAGGTCTCTATTTCTAAGTAAAAGCTCTAAGATATAATAGAATAAGAGGGGTTTCAAGAAAAAGTTGACCACATCAATAAAATTTATAGCTTTTTGTTGTAATCTTAAGATGAGGGATTTGATCATTGTTCATTTGATGATCCTGATCTCACTGACTTTTTAAGTCATTTGTAAACTAAGCTTTCTTCTCCTTAAGATTAATTATAGGCTGTAAAAAACAATATATAAATACGTAGAGATACAAGAGGTGAAACAATTATTGATATTCCTTCAGAAACACCAGAAAAATTACAAAGTAATTTATAAGGCTTAATTAATGCAGTTCTAAGTTCTGACTATCGCTTAATTACTTCTCCTACTTAAGCATCTATTTAAAATAGACACTTCCAGTTAGATAAACTCTTGTAAAATACATATTCAGCAAAGAATATTCTAACTTTGGGTACAGTTGACGCTTGCTCAAATTCCCCATCTTCCATAATAGATAGAACTGATTAAAATAGATATTAAAATTTTGCACAAAAATACAGTTAAACATAATAATGCATTTCTCCTCCTAAAATGAGTTCTAACGCACTCCAACACCCTTTTTCATTTACAAATATACAAACGCCTAAAAAGAACATTAATAATTCTATCTAGCAGCAATAATTATAAACAATAAGTGAAGAGAAAAAAGGAGTAGAAGGCTTTGAAGATCATTTTGACCATGAAGAAGAATTAAAAACAAACAAATACAGAAATTCTTAATAAAAGTTAAAAAAAGAAGAATCTATAAGATAGAAAAATGAAACGAAGTTAACAAGTAATAGACAAAACAATGAAAATCATTATTCAAAAAACAAATCATCTAAAAACATGAGCCAACTTGATGCTATTGCAAGCACAAATACTACTATTACTAAAAATAAGAATCTAACTATAATAGAAAAAAATTACAGAGTATCCTAAACAGACATCAAAAAGCAAATGTCTCCTCATAGTGTCTATTAAATTCATTCAAATAATAATGGGTAACAAGCAGATCATTAAGCTTAAATTAGTCTTTACAGACACTCAATAAATTTCAATGACATTTCCCTACAAGAAATAGAAGAAGACTTTAAAGATAGAAATGTATAAAAACCATAAATTTAAGTATCTCCTTTAGCTTTGCTTTGCTAAGAGTAATAAAAATGACGTAGTTATTAAAAGGAAACACTGTACTTTTAAATAACTTTTTATTTTTATTTATTGATCCATCTTAATAAGAACAGACCTGCCTACATTAATTTATTAATATTTAAGATAAAAACATAAGTCTTAATCTGAAAAATACAATAAAAAGCTTACACAGAATTCATAATAATTTATCAAATTTATACTTTAATAACTCACATTAATAATGATCATAAACAATTCTTTTTAAAATACCTAATTTAAAATATGCTTATCAAACCAAATCCATCAATTTAATTGATTAACATTTTATGGATATAATTTCAGAAACCTTCATTAATTTGAATTTCAATAAACCATTAGAGAAGCATGCATTTTCAATCATCTTCTCCTTCCAAATAAAAATAAACAAAATCATAACGCTCACTCACTCATTACATTAATTAACATTATCAAGAAACAAAATTTTAAAAAGTTAACAATCTTTTTTTTGCTTGAATAATGTTCTTGTAAAGAAACATCTCTAAACAAAACAAATATATAAATATATAAATAAATTAAACTTAAATACATTTTAACTCAAAATAATAAATTCTCACATACTTTAATAAATTAATTGTTTTATTGTAAATTCTAATAAATTTTGTACATTTTAGTTTAGAAATTAAATCACTTTCAAACTGATACAAATCCTCATATTACTTTAAGAAATACATCATTAAATTCATTTTTTGATTTTATTATTAAATTTATCTGCATAATGTAAAGTATGTATGATTTGCAATAAAATATTTTATATTTTTTAGAATTAATAATTTAATTTCACAAGCCCTTTGGTGTTATTTTATTTTAAAAATAAAATTTAATGTTATATTAATTTACATAAAAATTCTTTAACTGATACCTAAATACCCTCAAATTTAAATTAGTTTTCTGAAATCTCTATTTGAACTGCATTTAGTAAATATGAATTCCTTCTACAAAAAATAAAATCTTTAAGATCAGAAAAAATTAATTTTATTACATTTTGGAATCTAAATACTTTAAAATTAAAATTTCTTCTTAATTTCATGATAAAGAAAAATAAGTTAAGTTTATATTTTAAAATTTAATCTTATGAATTATATGAGTAATATTAATTTCGAGTGAATTTAATAATAAATATAATATTAATTAATTCTTTTATTTGGATAATAAACAATAACTAATTTTTATTTTTTCTGTTTTTGATTAATAACTAGAAATATTTCTTAATAGTTTTTTTCTAAATTAATTCTATTTTAATTAGGTTAAATTTAATTTTAATGAAATAATATGAAAAATAACTAATTCTATTCAACTACTAAAAAAACAATTTTACTCGCTTAATTGAATACTAAATATAAGAATTTCTAAGAGGATTAATTATCTTAAATAACTTAACTTTTTACTTACAACCAAAAATAATAAAATTTATTAGTTTTATTCACAAATATTTAGTTGCATTTTAAAAAAGAAAATAAATTTTTTCTGAGTTAAAAAGTGAACTCTATTTTAATTCTACAAATTTAAACAAGAAAAAATTGATGTATTGTAAAATGAACTCCTTTAAGAATGTATTAAGAAAAAGTATTTTAGAAAAGAAAAAATAAACCAAAAGTAGGTTAAAAAGAAGAGATTGATTAGATTTTTTGTTCTGAATTATTTTAGATCAATTTAAATTAAAAAGTAAAGTATTTGTTTTAATTGATACTCAAAATTATTTGATAAAATAACTCAAAGAAATTGGTGAGGTAAATTTTTCTATTTTTCTAAATGAAGAATGAACTTGGAATAAATGAATAAATAATGTTAGGTCTGAATTGAATAAAATTGTCTTGGTCTGATTTTCAATTACATTTTATTTGTAAAAGTGAATAAATAAACATCAAACATAGCTCTAATCTTTTATAATTAATTATTGGTTATTTTCATAACTTTTAATAATAAGTTAAGCTTTTTTTTAAAATTAGTAAACAAGTATCACAAAATAATCGATTAATAAATCAATCAATTTGTAAAATGGAATTAAATTCTATATTCTTTCCTGCTCCTAAAACCACTCAGAGCATTTAGGATTTTAAGGTTATTTTTTAAATAATTAAAACAATTCATATTAAAGGATCACCCATTATTAAATTTACTAAAATCTTGATAATGAAGTTGTAACAACATTAACTATAAATATTTTATTATTTATCATATTAAAGGATTAAATAATATGGATCCCAAGAAGGGTATTCTATGAGACAGATAATAACTCTCCAAAGCATATTTTGAATAAAAAACAGTTTGTTAAAAGGCTAGGATAATAAGAGAAATCTTCCTTTAAGGTTGCTTAGCATTAACTTATAGATGATGAAGATTATAATCCTTATTGCAATCTAACTACTTAAGAAGAGGATGAGCTAATAGAGCTTGATGAGTAGATACCTTAAAAAATAGCTCATAATATATCTTCTCCTTGTCATCTTTAAAATTATGTAACTAAAAATTTTATAGATTGCAACAGTTTCTAAACTAAATCTCCATCCTCTTATGATTATTCTTCTCGCTATTCGTCTAGTGATTAATATAGTATAAAAAGTAAATCTTTTTTCCAAAAGCAGTAAAATCAAAATGAAAAATCTACTTACAGATCTTTTGGTGATTACGATGATGAAATAAAAAGTGAATAACTTTTCAGGAATAAATAAATAAATGAATAAGCTGATGAAAGGGAATTTTATTCACAACCCTTTTCTCAATTTAAAAAACACAAAAACCAAAAAAACAATATAAAACATCTTTTAGAATTATAAAAATGCTAAAGTGCAGGTAATTCTCCTGCGAATAAAAAAGAAAAAGATCTCAATAATCATATATTAGCTAGTCTGTTAAAAAGCCCACTCGAAGGCACTTAATATATTATGATTTATTTTCATTCAAATGGAGAAGATATTGTAACTTGCTATGAATTAGTCAATTTTTTACGCAAAAACTTAAATGTAAAAACTAATTTTTTTAAAACTAAATTCAGAGCGAATTTGTGTTCACAAATTAACTAATGAAACTTAGTTAGTTATTACTCGAATTTACTTTTTGGTGGTTAAAATAAATTATCTAATTTATTTTCTTTTTATTTTATAGATTCATATTATAACTGTCGAATATCCAGGCTATACTTATTACAAAGGACAACCAAATGCAGAATAAATTGAAAAAGATGCACTAGATACATACTATTACTTTAATACAATTTTGTAAATTCCAGAAGATAAAATTATTGTATTAGGTAGAAGTATTGGTAGTGGACCAGCTACATTCCTTGCTAGCAAGCATAAAATAGCATGTCTAGCATTGCTTTCTCCATTCACTTCTATCAGAGATCTTGTAAAAGATAAAGTTGGAAGCTTAATCTAATATTTAGTACAAGACAGATTTAACAATCTAGAAAATATTAAAAAAGTAAAATGCCCTACTTTCATTTGTCATGGACTGAAAGACTCCCTAATTTAAATGTCTCACTCTTAAGCTCTTCACAGTAAGTTTATATTAAAATTATATTTAATTAAATTAATATTTTTTCTTGAGTTTAAATAAACTTATTAATTGATTTATAATAAAGATAATTGTCCTTAAATCTGTGAGCTTATTTTACCCAAAGATATGTAGCATAATAAACTTGATTACTATTCAGATTTAACTTTCCCACTAGCTAATTTCTTGATGAAAAATAAAATTAAAATATTCGAGACAAACAATTAAAAACCTTTGGTTTTTCCAGATTATTTATTTTAAAATCCATCATCAAACTAATAACCAATCTATCTTTGAAATAAGCAAGCAAAGATATAAAACAACAAACAAACAAATAAATTAAATTAATTTTCTGTCTATCTGTGTAAATAAAAATAGTCAAAGCCTCACTTAAATACAATAACTGCTAATAAAAAATTATCTTAATCAATTAAGATTGTATAAAAATAACCTTTGAAGATAGTCCTATTGAGCTCTAAATGATTACAAATAAAATTAAATCAATTAAAAAAGAGATAAATGAATATATACCAAAGCTAAGTAATTTAGTAACTTATAAAGATATAGTTTTTAAAGGAATATTTAGGGAAAAATTAAACAAAAAACTCATTTGATAATATATTAACTTCACTTTCAACTAATGGTTCTTAAGTGAATTATTAGGAAATATTTAAACATAAAAACATATCATAGTTTATTAAACAATAGATCATATTATTACTCTCTGGGAATATCTTAATCTTAACTTATTTAAATTGAACAAATAACTTATATTAAACTATTCTATGTATAATAAATAAATCAATTTATATTTTGCCATACTTTTTAATCTATTTTGAATCTTCATCTTCTCTAACTAGCTAATATTCTTTCTAATTTATAAGTTAAATAAATTATCCATAAAAATTCAATAAATTTGATAAAAGTAACATTTATAATTAAATAAAAGCTATTTTACATTTTAAATATTTAATTGTTTCTGCTCTGTTTTAGTCTTGATAATGGAAACTGTTGATATCGCTTTATGTTTTAAAATTTAAAAATAATTATGATTATGAGCCAAATTTCTATATTTATTTTACCAATAATCATTAAAATATATTGTTTCTAAAGTACTAAATAGAGATCCTGCTAAGAATATGATACCAGCATGTTTAAGAACAGGTTTAAATTAAATAGTCTTTAAAGGCTTTCTATCTCCTATTGATGAAATAAATTAAAAATTTTTTAAATCTCAAAGAAGAATGTAAATAATTTATGTAATTAATATTAAAAAAATATCTATATTTTGCTTGGTATTTGATTTTGCCAAACATCAATCAATCAACCACTCATTTTTTATCAGAAAAATCTTAAAAAAATAATTTGAAAATGTTTTAATTAAATTCTAAATATTTTCTTTAATTTTAATAAAAATTATCAATTTTAATTTTAAAAAGATATTTTTTTAAGTTAATTTTGCTTAGAATTAAATTAAGAGTTTATTTACTAACTAAAAAGAATGAACTATATAATAAACTTAAGCCTACTGAAGAGACACTCCAAAATTATATTTTCTTTTTAATTTAAACATAGCAGAAAGGTAATTGCAGACATCTGATAAAAGGAAGTGAGTTATGATATTTTTCTATGACTTCTTCTCTACTTGAAACTAGATTTCCTCTTGAATCTATAACTGGAAAATCTCTATAGTCAATTTTGGGTGGCATAGGCATAGCTTCTGGGGCATCAGAAATTTACTATTCTTATCTATTTTTATCTACAATTTAATCCATATTTGGTAGACTTCCAGATCCACCAAAGGGAAAATTCATTCTGTTTTATAGCATTTTTGTTTTTTATTCTATCATTTCCATTTATTTTTAAACCTCTCTCAACTTATCTTCGACTTCATTAGCAAGGTCTCTATCTTCTTAACTTAAATCTAATTTCCAATCATCACCACTAATTCTTTAATCTTCTTGTTGCTAAGAGATATCACTATTAATTTACTCTTTGCTATTTTAGGAACTCATGAAATGTTTTACAACCTATTTATTTATTAAATTTTGATATTCTTGAAAGTAGATACTAAATCTTAAAAAAATATAAAAAAAAGATTTAATTAATATTTAGAAATTAAAAACTTGCCAAAAATTAATAAAATCTGGATCTTTCTTAAGATAAAACAAGCATTTATTTTTAACTTAATTGAAATCAATAGTAAAATCTATTTCTTTCTTTCTTAAATTAGGATATTTCTTACTATTAAAAGTCCTCAAATGAGGTAGAATTATTTATTTTAAATGAAAAGTTTCTGATGACACAAGTATTTCAATTTAAAAAATTAAATAATGTTTGTTGTTAAATTTAGTAGAATATTTAAATTGATATTATTTACAAATTATCATTAATTTTAACTTATAATATATATATTAATACATGCTTTAACTAAAAATTTATTGAGTTAATCTAATTTATATTCTAGAATAAAAATATTTTATAAAATTTTTTAAGTCTATGACCAGAGAAAGTGTAAATAAACTCAAACAAAATATTTCAGACTTAATAAATATTGTTAAGGAGCTCATTTCTTTTATTTAATAATTGTTAGCATTCTTAATCTTGGGAATATAAAGATAAGGCTTTTATTCCTTGTAAATCGCTTATATTTTTATCAAAAAAGGCTCTGTCCTCAGCTCTTGATAGGATGACTATTTTTTAAAGTTAAGGAGTTGATTAAGAAAGCAAAAGCTTTAGTTGATTGGCTTGCTTAGGTATTTCTTCACATATGAATTGCAAATAATCAATATATTATTCCTTAGATATTGAATTCTTTATATTGGCTTCTGCCATAAAATGATATGCTAAATCTCTTAAATATCCCTTTGATATTTTTTGCTAGGTTTACCAGTAACGCAAGCTGCTTTGGAAAAGTTCTTAAGAAATTTCTAAAATTTAAGTAATGTTTTCCATAGAAATATTTAGCATATAGAAGTAGTTCTAAATCAACTCGTTGGAAATTGCAGCATATTCAGCTATTTAATAATACTTTTGCTATCTTTATTCAATAAATTTAGTATGAATTTTCATCAGAGAATCAATACAAAAAAGCACACTTCTATGCATAATTATTTTAATGGTTTTATCACTAATAAACTAGCCATAATATTCTATCTTGATATCTTTTTTAATTGCTTCTTTGAATGATTCTTCTGATTATTTTTTAACCTAATTTGTTTATTTTGAAAATATGTTAAAATAGTTTTTCAAACAAATATATAGGATTTACCTTTGATAGAAGTTCTTACATTTTTTCTTTTGCTTCTTCTTTTGTCATTCCTAAATTTTATTGGACTTGCTATTCTTTTTAATTCTCCTCATTTATTTTGTTTTATTTTAATTTTTCTTCTTCATCATCTTGAGATAAAACATAGTTTACTACTCCTCCTAAGACAATCAAACCTATAGCTCCAAATAATCGAGCATTTTTGGTAATAATATCAAACATTTAAACACTTTTATTAAATATTTATAAATATTATCCTATTGAAAAATGAAAAAAAGATACTTTTTTTGTCTTTTTTTTTATTAAAAAAGATTAAAAATTTTAAATATTTTTTTTGTTTTGCAAATTAATTTTATCTAATTTGATAATTATTCTTATTATATTTAACGTAATTGCAAATCATTTATTACTCATAGAATTACTCAATCATTTCCTTGAATAAGGTCTTGCTGAATAAATGTTTGCATGTTTGTGTGGATGTATGCTCCGGAAGAAAATAGATCATATTTCTGATAAATCCAACTTTAAATTTAAAAGAAGCGATTGATTGATACCAATATCTAATTAAAATAAAAATCAATTAAATTTACTACTGAGTGAAAAATATAATTAATATTTCCTAAATATTATAAAAAGTAGCATCGTTTTATAGTTCAAACAATGGGCAATAATCATCAACCTGGTAGAAGAAGAGATTCTGGAAAAAAAATAGAAAATCAAATTTAGCCAAACGAATACCCCAAAGGAGTAGTTATCAAAAAATGTTCATAATTCCTCAAATATTACCATTCTGCTCATTACTACTACAAGTAATTTATTTAAAAGAAATAAAAATATTTAATGTTTCATGAATTTAAAAGCCCTTACAGCAACTTCAACATTAATATTGACATAGATAAAGTTAATGAACTTATAGTAGTTACAAATACACTTGCAGATAATGTCAAAAATTTTTTTGCAGCAATATAAAAGTTCTAAAATATTGATAATCTTCATCTTAAATTTGGGTATTATTTCATGAACAATTGATTGAAAGATTGAAATTGTTAATTTTGTATATATATCAAAGGCCATGCAATTATCTTAGAAATAATGATATCGTTGAGCTCTCAGAAGAAATATAAATATTTTAAAATTTAAAAGACCTTAAGATGGATTTCTCGTAAATTTATAATAAAATAGATAGTTTCAAAATTTTAGAGTTTACAAATATAAGTGTAGTTATTCCAAATTTTATAATAAAAAAGTTCTAATTTTAAGCTGGATAAAATAGATGGTAAAGATTAATCTAATTTGGGTTTATCTAAGCTAGCTAAATAAATATCATCCTTTACAAAACTGAAGAACTTAGAATTAAATTTTGAGTATGTTAAAAAATTTACATTTCCTTCATCAATTTATTTGTTTCACCCATCAAAAGATCTTGCTAATTAAGAGATGATTCGTTCAGTGATTTTTTAGATGGACTCTATAACTCCAAAATTGAATCTCTTGCTCTAAATCTATCGTAAATTCATATATAAAAACACATTATTATTATATTCAATAATGTTAACTAATAAAAGAGGTGCTCTGATTAGTGAAAAATCAGGATATTCATTAGCTATGCTTTTGAATAATTAACAAGGTTTAATTGAGAAACTTAGATTAAAAATAGTGTAAAAAGATTTAAAAATTTAAGAATTTGAAATATCTAAAGAGTTTTGTTGTAAAAATAGGTTAACAAAAATTGATGGAGAGTTCTTTGAATAGTTCTTTAAATTTATAAAAATAGGAAATTTCAAATTAAAAGTTTTTGCTATATCGATAGCGTAAATTAAAGGTTTATTAAAGCTTAAATTAAAATAATTCTTTAATAAAAAGATCATGCGAGATAAGCAAAAGCATTATTGGTGAAAGTATGTTAGGAAATTTTTTGAAGTTGAACATGTCTATTGAAGACTTCAGTTTGAATATACAGTAAAATTTATTATCAAACAATCTGAATAAGCCAGTCATAATTATAAATAATTAGAAATAATAAAGCAAGTGATGAGGAAATTAATTAATTCATGGATTCTCTATCATCCCATTCCACTATAAAAAAATTAAAATTAAATTTTTCGTAAATATTTTACAGCGAAAATTGAATAATTATTAATTTACTTTTTTTAGAAACAATAAAATATAAGATAAGAAAACGCTATAATATATTGGAAAAAGCTTAGCTAAAATGGATAAACTAACTCATCTAAATCTTTAATTTGAGTAATTTTTTAATATATTGTACGAATTTTCCTAAATAATTTATTAAAATAAAAAGGTCTCTAAAAATGGAAATCCCTAAAGAAATATTATAGACAATAAATCATAATAAAAATCTTCACACTCTTTAATTATTTTTATCGTAAATCTAGATTTTTAACCACTAAATTAAAAAACTAAAAATCAAATTAATAATTAACAGACAAAATATAATCAGTCATGAATTTATTAACAGTCTCCATGAAGTATTTTCATAAGATATCTCTTCATTAAAAGTATTAGAAATAGATATTGGGTAATAATTAATCATTTCTTTCAATATTTAACTAAAGATAGCACATTTTTTTTATAAAAGCATTATTTAAATTTATCTAAAATGTATTTGTTAATAATAAATTAGCCAAATATCTATTGATAAAATTTCAGATCATCTTTGTTCTTTTATTAAGTGTTTAAACTCATCTAAATCTCTAGAATTGTAAATATTAAAACTCTACTTCCCAACTGCATTTGCTGATTCACGGTCACTTGAAGAAGAATTATCTAAGATGAAGATGTCTATTCATACCCTTCATTTAAAAGTATCTCAGTAATTAGCTATTTTGATGCGATAATTCTAAAATCATATTTATTATTTTTACTTTAAACAGATAAAAATTTCCTAGCATAATGAGAGGTTTGTGTAACAGCAATGTTTCTGAATTATTTATCTAAGATATTAAGTAAATATTTTGTTTTTTAAATCAAGCAAATAATTAATAATAATATTTAACTAAAGGAGCAAATAGCCATTTAATGATATTGAATTTGTCTAAGCCTTTATCTAACTTGTTTCAAAAAACACTTCTCTGACCAAATTATACATAAAAGGAAGTGATTATGACTAATTATCTCTTCCTTAACGTTATATGGATTAATTTAATATGTCTTTATTTTATAGCCACAAATTAATTGATGCTTGGCTAGTTAAAGGGTAATTTTGATTTTAGCATTAAGTAAAGATATATTATTTATTTATTTTTTAATAAGTGAAACTGGCTCTGAAAAATTATCATAATTAGTAAGTTATGATATAATACTCTAAAGAAGATCAATATTCTGTTTGGTAGTTGCCTTTTTAAGGAATTGTATAGATTAGATCCCAGTAAACCCCTACCATGTCTTTTGGGATCTCTACTTAGATTGATTATTTCATATTTTTCTTTGTTTTCATTTAAAAAAATCAATAAAAATTAAAAAAATCTTAAATTTTTGTCTGTATATAAGTTAAAATATATAAATACAATATCCCTTAATTTATCCGAAAAAATCTTTTTATTTTCAACTTCAAATGTTTATATTATCAAATTCAAAAGTGATTCATTTTCAGAATTAACCTAAAGAAACTTTTTTCTACATCTAATTTTAGAATGATTAAAACCTATATTAATTTGCATATTTATAAATAAAAATCAAGAAAAATTATATCTTTTTATTTAGTCCAAATAAATAAATCATTGATTTCAATTTCAAAATTAAATTGAAAAAACTGAATTTTAAAATACTAATTGCAGAATAAAAGTTAATAAAAATCACTTATTTATTGTATTTTATTGTTAATAATCAAAAATTGTATCCCTTTAAATAAATAAAAAATTAATTATGAAAATGTTAATATAATCATTGATTAACACAAACATGTAATTTATTTGATTGGAATAAAAAATAATTTAATAAAGTAATTTAAGTTGTTTATTATGGAATTACATATGCTATATCTGAAATAGGACTGAATATTTACTTGAATTCAATCATTATAGCAATCTTTGAATTGTTTGGAAATTTATTTTGATCTTCTCAGTTAGATAGAAATAAAATTTTATTTTGTAAATAATTTTTAATTAATAACTTGAAAAGAATAATTGATCCCTTATTTAACAAAATAATGGTTTAGATTTTCAAAACTAGAAATTAATCTCTTTCATTATAATGAACCAATTTTTATGATAATATTCTAAAATTAAGGTTTTTATTGTTTTTATGTATTTTAAAATAAAATGAATTTCTAAAGAAAATCAATTGAAAGATATTATGTAAGTTTCAATTATATTTTTCACTCTTAAAGAAAGAAACAGATGAAGAATTGTGGCTGGAATTGAATGAATAATACTCTAAATGTATAAATCTTTTATCGAAATACTTTCACTATGAATTCTTTAAAAACATTGAGTTCTATAATTATGATTAAGATTGTGTAAGCTCTATATAAATTGTCAATTAAAATCAATCATTTGATTTCTACTTTTATCTATAGCTTTGAAAATTAATTTCTAACAATTAATTACAGGTTTTAGTTCAAACTAGAGAAAATAAATAAACAAATAACGATATTTCATAATGAAGAACCTTCAATAAACTAAACTAGATAAAGGACAATAGTTAGAAAAAAGTTAAGGATAGAATAAGGAAAATAAAACCAAGTAGCTAGTTAATAATATAATAAAAACAATTTGCTAGTATAATTAATAGTATAAAAGACTTAAAAATGGGTATTTTTATGGTAAAATAATACATTAAACTATTACAGGAGAATCAGCATTTCTTTTTGATAGTGGCGAGTTTTACTATGGTAATAAAAATAATTTATAAATTTATATGGATAAAAATATGTTTATTATATAAATAGGTTAATTTAGCAAATGCTAGCCTCATGGCTATGGAATTTTTATCATGTAAAATGGATCAATCCTGAAAGGACATTTTTTAAATGGAACTGTAAGTATATTAAAAAATGAAAATTTTAATGATCATTTTATATCAAAATTAGATGAGTGGGATGGGTTAAATAGAATTTGTAAATAGAGATATTGTAAGAGGAAAATTTGAGAATGGCGAAATCGTTGGAGAACGAATAAAGTATAACAATAGCACTAAACAGGTAAATACATAGGAATATAATTAATTAAAAGGATTAATGGTTTTCATAATAAAAGTGGACATTTAAGAGATATGAAGAGAGCAGCTAAGAAAGTGATTTGAAGCAAACAATTGAAGATTAATTTTATTTTGTATATTTGTTTTCAAATATTTTAAATATTGAAATCATATTAAATGCAGGATTAAGTGTTAGCTGATAAATTGGGAGGCTACAGATTAAATAGGACTGAAGAATCAATAATTATAGGAACAAAATAATTAGGGTGCTACATGATTTGCAGAAAAGATTTCTTTAATATTCAGATTGGCTCTTTTAATGTAATTTATTTAACATATTTTTTTAACTGAGATCAATCAATATTTTAGGAGAGCATGAGATTAGAAAATAAAGGCAAAATATTCTTTTAGAATGGAGATATGTTTGAGGGACACTTCAAAGACTAGAAATTTCATGGTAAAGGAGTATATTATAATAGTTAAGATAGTAACTGGATTGTTGGTATTTTTGATCAAAATTAAATTGTTTAGGTTTTTCAAAGCGATACAAGTTATCCTCCTCCTCTCTATTGTAAATATTTATTTTTGCATTTATATTTATCTTATGTGGTCTTTTTATTAACTAGAAAATGTATTCAAAGAAGATGTAGAACCACCAGTTGATATTTAATTCTCTATAAAAAGTAATTTTGCATCAAGCAAAGTGTATATTAAGTGTTTATTTGGAAAAAATAATTAACTCTACTAAAGCTTAAAGGATATAAATTCTCTTAAAATATAAGTCAACACAAGTAAAACTAGTGAGATGCCATCTCTAATTAGTAATAATACTGAAGTAATAAATAAATAAAAATCCACTTAATAGCCTTAAACTGATTAACCTTTAGAAGAAATAAAATTAAAATAGGATTAGCAATAGCCAACGAATTAAGATAAAAAATCAATAAAAATAGAGTCTTTGTTCAGCCAAAAATAATTTTATGCTTCACTTCTTCAAAAAGAAAATATAGTTTAGAGTCAGATGAGTTCATCTAAAATAGAAAACAAAAATTCTTAAAAAAATGAGCAAACGCCAACAAGCATTTATTAGAACCTTGAATAAAGATATTAAAAATTAGATGAAATTATTGAGACAAATGTCTATCAAAAGCTTAATAAAAGTGAAAAAAATATTTCACAAGTTGAAAAAAGATCTTGCTTAAAGCAAAAATCAGTAGTGAATAACGAATCAGAGAATAAACAAAAGTTATTTTCTACCTATTTAAAGCTAGATAAATCTCTTTATAAATAATAGTATAAAGATTCTTAAAATTACTATAGCTTATCAAATCCTAGAGAAGATAACTAAAATATGAATAGCCTAAGCAAGTTATAGCCTGAAAGTAAACAAAAATAAATTGAATAATAATTGTAAATAAAAATAATTGAAAACTCCATTTAAAAATCTATTTAAGATATCAAACCTATGAGCTAATCTTAAAATATGAACTAAGTTAAAACTTAAAATAATTTTAAAAACGATGAAAAATAATTATCAAATTATTTAAAAAATCCAAATTCAGAGAAAAATGTATCAGTTGGCTTGCTGTAAATTAATAAAACTACTAAATTAAATCCATAACAGGTTTAATAGAAAGCATTTAAAATGAATCTTTAGCAAAGATAAAGTGTACATGTTTTTAAGACTGAGTTAAATAATTACCAAGACAATGTTTTTAAGACTGAATCTAACTATTTATAAAAAGATAGTAATTTATTTGCTAAGGCTTAAATCAACAGCAGCACTAATAAAGCTAATGGCTTAAAAGTCCATATGAGAAATCATTCAGAAACTATAAAAAACATGCTATAAGGAAGAAAAAGTAGTTAAAATTCAAGAAGCAGCAGTAGTTATAAATCTCCCTCGTAAGATCCAAATCATAAAGATTTCCTTAATTAAAATGGATTACAGGAAATAATATTGAGTACACATACTCATTTATTCACTAGAACTAATTCCAATGGAAAATTATCTCGAGATTCATCATGCCAGAAAGAGAGATCTTCTAGAAATAACTCTCAATACATAAGTTCATCAGTTCAAATAAGAAAAGAATAGGAATTTCATGGTGATAAAAAAATTAATTCAAGCCATGATGTAAATAAGCTAATTAAAAATTCTTCATGCATATTATATAGATAGGGTTCATTAAATTCTAATAATTCTACTATCACCTAATCTTCTACTGTAAATATAACTAATAATTAGAATATCAGTCCTACAAAAGAAAAAACTCTTTCAGCAAAACTTATGGAAAAGTCTTCGTAAGGGTAACTATCAAATTTAAACTTATTAATGTAAAGAAACAAACAAATAACTAATTATCATTCTCAAAATAAAATCATTTACAAGTGAAAATCATCTTTCTTTATTAATATCTAAATAACTTACAATTTTATTGAGTGAGTACAAAATATGTCAAATATTTGTAAAAAAATAAATTGACAGTATATATATCTATTATTATGATGTTTTAAGTATTTTTGTATGAATATTATCACCAAATAAATTTGTTTGTATACAAATTTGATTCTAAAATAATTACTAGATATTTCTCAAATTTTAATATTTAGATCCTAAATAAAATAATATATAAATAAAATATATATATTTGTATTCTAAAAATTAAATAGAAAAAACTGAAAAAATTATTTTTAAATCTAAAATTTTTATTAAATAATTTTTTTGCTAATTGATATCTGCATGAGTTGGAGGTAACAAAAGGTAGTAGTTTTCTATTTTATCTATCGAATTAATAGTTTTTTATGATATCACAAGCTTGGCTTCATCTAAAAATAAAATTCTTTCATTTATTTTTTCTTTTAATTGTTTTTTTTAGAAAATGAATAAATTTTTTACAAAGAAACTTAAGTAAAAAATGAAAATTGTTTTGATCACTAAAGTTTTACTTTAAAATTTAAAATGATATTATAAGTCTTTTAAAAATTTAAAAGATTTGGTGTGTTTCTTATTTTACTTTAAATTAATCAATTAAGCAAAGCAAATTAATTTTTTATAGTATTAAGTGAAATAAGATTTTGTTTTATTTTTGAAATTTAATTTAAGATTATTTACTTTAAAAAATTTTTAAGATTTATGAAATGCTAAATAAAATAGAAATGGAGGATTTAATTTGAAAATCAGAAAAGTAAGCTGTTTGAATAAGAAAATATCTTTGAAATCCTAGAAATTTTAATTGGTTTTTATTTTTGATTGATAAGTACTTTGATTTATTTTTGATTTATTACAAGTCAGTTATTAATTAGATAATTAATTAGTACGTTTATTTTTTATGAATAATATATTCATTGATTGATTATTTTGATTCTTGTTTAATTGAATGATAGTAAAAAAAGAAATCTAAATTCAAAAATAATATACAATTGAAATTAATATTCACAATAAAAACATTATTTTTTATTTAAGTTATTTGTTTTTGGTAAGAAAGCCAATTAAGTCAAAGGTAGTCAAATAAATAGATAAATTTCAATGTCGGCAGACGAATAATTTAAACAGTTATTATAAAGTGAACATGATTATGAAGATCATATAGGCTTATTCGTCTCTTATTTTTCTTCTGATGAGTATATAGATCATTTTTGAGCATAAATTTTATTTATAAATGACAAATTCAAAATTAAAATCAAAGAGCTAGTGCATAAAAATTGGCAAGTAGAATTTTTAAGACTATAAATTCATTATTCACTCGTAAGAAACTTCCATTAAGATACTATTTATCAGCAAGGGTAATTTTTTTATCATGCACTTAACAAAAATGGAGAGATAATCTAATCATTACTTTTTTATTTAAAAGCTTGTAAAAGATCTGATGATATTAGATTAAAATAGATTTGAGAATTTATGCGCAATTGAAATAATACCACAATATAATATCATTCTTTAGAAACTATCTAATAGTACTGTAGAAGCTAAATTATTTGAATACTTTGGAGACTCAATTTGTAAATTGTATGAAATGTGAGCTTTTTTAAAAATATTAATAATTTAATTTACAGAAAATGACTAAGATAGAGTAGCAGCAAGAAAGTTTTTTTAGGTTTTGCTTGAAAGTGTTTCAGTTTGGGGGAGATAATAAGGATCAAATTAAATTTTTAGAGTAAGGATTAAGCATTTAAATAAAATTCAAACTAAAATATTTAATGAATTTTTTATTCAAAAAATTTGATTCCATTAAATAATTTAATTTTATAGTAGATTTTATTAAAAGTTTTTTAAAAAAACAGGATAATTATTAGTAATTGAAATAGAAGAATGTACCTTTCCCTTAAAGATATGAGTTTTATGATAATAATTAAGTTCAAAGCTTTCTAGATGACTAGAATGTAACATTTTTTTAATAAAAATGCACTGTTTAAATTATTTTTTTAACTAAATTATTCAAAGGATATTGAATAAAATAGATTTGAAGAGTAAAAAAACTAAGGAAATAATGGAAAAAACAATAACACATTAAATAATAATATAGCCAAGTACTAAAATTTTCAAAAAAAGTTGTAAGGGTGTGTTGATTCAAATCGCTAAAATGAAAAATAACTTAAAAATGGTAAATTATTTGTTTGTTTAATTAGGAAATTGTAATAGAAACATTTAAAAAAGAATTAACTGTACTTGAATAGTAGATTAAGGAAATTACAGAAAGTCTTGAGCAGGACTTATAGATCTGTATTACAAATCAAAACTAAGATACCTAAATGGAATAATTGTTAGAGAAAATTTTTGAGTATCAGAGCTATTTCATTGAGTTAGAACAAGATATTGAAAAATATAAAAATGGAATATTTGATCCTTAGAGGTTTTTTTCTAAATATGGAAGTAAAAATTATTAAGGTGAAAGTAATACTAATATACGCTCTAATAAATAATTTGAGAATACTCCAACACCTTAGGATAATAATATGATTCGTAATTCTCAGCCTCCTTAGAAACCAGCAGCAGTTTAGTAAAATCTATATAATCTTAATGATGATGAAGAGGATGGAGATGATAACTTTTAACAGTAAATATAGTAAAGTAAAAATCAATAATAGAGATCACAATAGAATATAGAATAACAATAAAAATCTCAAATTGAATAGTAGAAATTAATTGAGTAATAGTTGCTTAAAGAATAATAACAAAGGGAGTAATAACTAAGAGATTAATAGCTATAGGAGTAATAAATGAGAGAAAAATAATAAAAGGAGTAATAATTAAAAGAATAATAGTAGAAGGAGCAGCTTCTAAAAGAGCAACAATAAAAAGAACAAAAGATGAGGGAACAATAAGAATAATTATTAAGAGAATAACAAAAAAATGAGTAATTAATGATTGAATAATAGATGAAGGAATAGGAAATAGCTGAACAACTTATGAAAGAGCAATAATAGAAAAGTTAATATCAAAGCTAGTCTTAAATATAAAATAAACCTTAATAGCAATAATCATTAAAATTATCAGAATTAAACAAGATGAAAGAATAATAAAAACAAAAATAAAATTTGGAATAGGATTAATTTGAAAATGAAAATAATTTTGCATAAAATTCCGAAAAACCTAAAATTTCAAAAGATTATTTCTAGGAGGAAGAATTTTATGATCCTAATCGCGCTGCTTAGTAATAAGAATAGCATGTATTTAAAAATAATAGAACTAACTAATTCAACAGTTAGAGTGAGGCTGAGCCTGAATATCAAAATTTCTATGCACAAGAATAGAAAGATTAAAGCAGAGTTGGATTTTAAAGTGAATACTAAGAAAAAAGCTTCAAGAGTTTCACTAATGAAAGTTACAGGAATAAACACTACTAGTCAATGATAGTTAAGTCTAATTCTTAATCTAAATTTACAAAAACAATTAATGAAAATATTGAGAAATACATTCAACCTTATGCTTCCTCTAAGAGTAAATTTTATCTTTAAATTATTTTTTAAGTTTAATTTAAAATTTTAAAAGTCGGATTCAACCAATCTATTTCAAACATTGACAGAACAGAGTAAACTAAATCTCAAGGCCCAGATAAAAAGAAACCAGTATTTAGCTAAAATGAAAAGTTAAAAGAAATAAAGCAAGAAAACGCAAACCTTTAATCAAAAATAATAGAGCTCTAAAGTAATGTTAAAGTGCTATCAAATTAAGATAAGAATCAATATGTAATTTAATAAAAAAGCATTTATCTTAACATAAAAATATAAAAATTAATAGTTAGTTGAATTAAAAGAGCAAAATGATGATAACACAAGAAGGATTCAAGAATAGAATGAAATAATTAAACAATTACAAGAGTCTCTTGCTTCTATCCAAGATGAAAATAATAAGCTCAAGTCTTAAGGTTCACAACTTTCTAATAATTTAGAAAATGAATAGCTTAAAAGTTAAATCAGTAAGTTGCAGCATGATTATCAAGAGTTGCTTTATAACTAAAGAAATACTTAAAGATCTGAAAATTAGATGTCTTTTCCTGTAGAGGGAAACATTGAATCACATCCTTAATATTAAGCATTAATGAGATAGAATGAAGAGTTGAAATCTCGTCTAAGCTAATATGGAGGATCAAATCATGGTTCTTTAATTCATAATTAACCTTCAATGCCACCTTCTTCAAACTTCCCTTTAAATTCACCAGGTTCTTAAACTAGGGGAAGAATTGATAACTATTCAAGCGTTCCTGCTGGAGGAGTACCATCAAAGAGATATTAATCCCCAAAAATATTTTAAGAATTTAAACCAAGTAATTTTTGTTTTGTAATAGATCAAAAAATAAAATGAATTTTAATTAATTTGAAATTTAGGAGGAGTAGATGAATAAGTGCTTCGTCAATCAGTTGATAGTTTAAATATACAAGGGTATTCATCTAATTTATTAGGTTAAAGATAACAAAATCCTTTGAATTAGTAAAATTTATCATAAAATACATTTGTGAATAATGGCATGTAGCAGGATCCATATAATTAATAACGCTATAAGTAGAGCAGTGGTTCTATATATAACACATCTTAAGTAAATCAATCAGGCACTCACCAATTTAAAACTACTTAACCTATTTTTTCACAATAACCACCACCACCACCTTCTAATATTATTAGAAGGACATTTGATTCTCCATAATAATAGAACTATCAGGGAGGGATGGATAATCTTGTATCTTAATTCAATGGAAGTGATTAAGCACAAAAGCAATAAATTAAGAGAGAATTTAACACACCGCCATCTTAATAAGGATAAAGAATTCCAAGTAGTGGAAATGCTTAAATTAATCACACATCTCCTAAAAGGATATTTGATGGAATAGGTGACATGAAAGATGTCTCTCAAATACCTTCTATAATTTTCAATGATAAAAGAGAAGAAATAGAAAGCATTTAGAAAAATAATTAGTCCACTTAATCTTATAATGAATCAGTTAAGGTAAATTATATTTTTTAATTGAATCATACAATTAATTTTATTTTAATTTAGGAAATTCTAAATCCCCTCTCTACAAAAAATAATATTCTTTAAGATCAGCAACTAGTTAGTAAAAACCCAAACAAATCAAAACCTTTAAATTTCTCAGAAGTTAAAGAAGGAGAAGAAGTCTAATTTGACAAGAATCTCTTCAATTTAATCTTATAATATGTAGCTAAGTTGAATAGATTTAAAGCTTCTTGTCTTAAAACTAAATATCCTATTTATGAAGACTCATAGGTTTAAATAGGTGTTGTAACTAACCATCAACAATAAAATGTAATTTAATAGTAAAATTATTTGCATTTAAATCATAAAAAATAACTAAATAGGGAGGAAATTATTTCAGAGTCTAGCTGTATTACTCAAACAAAGGATCAAGAGCTTTAAAAAATCTTAAAGTGACTGTCTTAGATGAATAAAAAAGTATATTTATTTAAATTAAATAAAATGTATTAAACCCCTTTTCCTTAAATAAAAACAAAAAAGATTATTAAGTTCATGTTAGTCCCGAAATTATTGCAGAAATAGAACCTAAGCAACAGAAAAAATAAGAATTATTGATTTCATATTCTTATATGCCATTTAACCCTTGCTTTATTAGTATAAATTATAGGTAAATTTTATTTTTTAGAATAAGAAAATATATTCAATATTTTAACATAACAGTGGTGTTTCTCCTTTATACTTGGGATTACCAAATACAGTGAACAAAATGTTTGTATATAAGGATATCAATAAAGATTTATTCAAAAGATAATTTAAAGAAAGAAAATATATTAAATATATTACTATTCCTGAATGCAATCCTAAATTTGCTAAAACTCATCAAGACTTTAAAATGTATTTAGAAAAATTAGTAGATTTGAACCCAGAGAGCGAGTTCGATCATATCTAAGGAACTTCTAAGTTTAAGGTTTTCATTATTTTTTATTTTTTGATTTATTTTAAATAAAAATTTAACAAAAAAGATGGGTCTTCAGTTTTCTCTTGACCAATACTCAAATGAAAGAAATCCTTAAGATTATTTAATGAAAATAGTTTGTAATCCTGACTAAAGTGCTCATATATTTATTGCATTCAATGACTATAATTCCAACGAAAAAGTCGAATTCATCCTAAATACATTCTGTTTCTTATTCTCTTCAAACAAAAACGATTGATTTAATTAATTGCTTGGCACTAATAAAAATAGTTTAATTTGATAGAGATTTATTAATCTGTTTAATTTATAATCTTATCTTTATGTTATGTAAATATTAACTTATTTTATAAAACCTTCAGTTTTATCATCAAATTAATTTGTTTAAATTAACCAAATTTTACCCTCTTGAGAAGATAGTGTTCATTAATATATTTGGTTCTTCATTTGAAATAAACTAAAGGTATCTATCTCTTCCTAATTTAAGAAAATCAATAATTTGTTTTCATTCAGAAATGAAAAGTTAAATAAAGGTTTGTATTAAATTTTAGAAATCATCAAATAAATAATTAAAAAGAATATTAATATTAGAAAAAAAATAAAGTAATAAATAGACTGAAGTTAGCTATTGAAGAATATTTAATACTCACAAATAACAAGAGATATAATAAATTTTTGATACGAATATTATATTAAAGAGTGATTAAAATCATTTAATTTTATATACAGGATTAATTGATTGATTGAATAAATTTGAATTATTTAGTTTGTTTTAAAATCAGAAAATTTATTAGTTGATTGGTTATTGTGAAAACTGATTTTAAGGATTAAAATCATTTATATTCTCTTTATTATTTTAACTAACATTACTATTATAATTTACAGGATATTAAGATAGCATATAAACTTCTTCTTCTGTTAACCATCTTAATCTTTTACCATTTTCATATAAGCACCACCTTTCTTCTCCTGTAGTATAAATATATTTACCCTTTCCATGCTATTTACCATACATCCATTCTCCTTCATAAATTTTCCCATCTAAAATAAGATTTTATACTCTATTTTAAGATTTTTAAATCAAATAAATTTACCTGCCCATCTATATACACCAAATCCATGTTTCTTATCTTCATAATACTCTCCTTCATAAAACCTTCCATCTTTCCAGCTGTACTTACCCTTTCCATGCATATTATTGCTTTGCCAATGCCCTATTTTTGATAATCAATAAAGTGCAAATTCTAAAAATAAAAAATACCTTCATATCTTCTTCCATCTGGCCACTTGTAAACACCCTTATTTTAAAAAAAGTTAATTTTTAATCCTTTAATAAATAAAAGTACATATCCATCCAAAAAGTTTTCTCTCCAAAACCCATCATAAGAGCTACCATCAGCCCAAATATATGTTCCTTGGCCATGTTTTTTTCCATCTTTATAATATCCCTAATACTTACTTCCATCAGACCTTTTTCGATAAATAAAATATAAATGAAAAAGAAAATAGATGGATAAATAAATTTTTACCATTCTTCTACACCATGTCCATTTTGCATATCATCTTTCCAATAACCACTATATTAATTAATTTAAACATTTATCTATTATAACCTAAAGTTATAAATTACCAATATTTTGAGCCATTAATTCTAGTGAATACTCCGTATCCATTAGCTTTATCATCTACCCATGTACCTATATAATCAAAAAGATATTAAAATTCATATTTAATAGATACAAATATCTACCTTCAAAGATATCACCATCAGCATGAATAAATTTACCTTCCCCATTTGCTTTACCATTTTTCCATTACCCTACATATTCAGCTCCATCAGGCCTTATTTATAATATAATATTAGAAAGATATTATTTAAAAAAAATAAATACCATTTTTATACTCCTTATCCTTCTTTTTTATTTCCTACCCATTCTCCTGTGTAGACCGCACCATTATTCAATTAAACAGGTGGTCTTTTTTCTTTAACTATTTTATATATAATAATATTACATTTTGAAGGTTTCAGCAAATGATTATACCTAATTTTCTTGACTATCCGTTAGCCTATGAAAATGTTTAGTTTGCAAATTAGAAATTGTTTTAGAGATTATTGAATGTATTATTGAGTCCAGAATTTATGTTTTGCTAGCTCATGGAGAGATTATTATAATTTTTCATACTCTGCTTGACAGGGCTTATTTAAGTATGAGGAATCGTATTTTATTGAATTAAAGTATCCTAAAGGACGCTATGATTTTACATATTATTCTGTTTTAAAAATTATATTAATCAGCCAATTAAAATCTATAAAATTTATGTACATTTTCAAAATATCCATATTCTTAATTTTATAAGTCAAGAGGGAGTATATTATTTTAAGCTCTAACATTGTTATTCAAATCATAATATTAAAAATCTATACTATCTTTTGACTCCCTTAGAGATAACTACTATGCCTTTCCCATAATATCATCTTAATTCTATTTACAAAGTATTATAAATCATATTTTCTTGTAAAATAAATTAAATTACAAGCTAATATTCTATTTATCTTTCCCTTGATTAAGTGCAATTGCATTAAGATGAGCACTCGTTACCCATATTTATTTGTTTTTTGTATAATATTTTAAATGTCAAATTCAATCTAAATAAAGTTAATCTTATGTGTCTTTAAATTTTTGAAATTACTTTTTGTGAGAACAAAATTTAATCAAGTTTTCTACTTTCACAAAAATTAAGTTAAAAATATTTAACTGCTACTAAGCCTGAAGATGATTCAAAATGAAATTGACAATTTCAAATAAACTGACAAATCTATAAAAATAATTTTCAACTAATAATACAATTTTTGATAAACTAAAATATTTTTTTCCAATCTAAAAAAAATATATTTTGAATTTAAAGATGGTCAAAGAGATTTTATTTATTATTTTTTACAATTCAATCTCAATCATTTTTATTTTTCTTTTAATAATTTACAATTTAGTATCAAATTAAAATATTTCTATAAAAAAAATGAAAAAGCAATTTAATATTGTTAAATTAATCTATTATGTCACTTCTTTATTATGCTACACAAATATTTTAATGTTATTTATTTTTTATTATTAAATTAATTTATGATGAGACATTTTAAAATAAAATTTTTCAAATATTAAAGATATTTTTTAATCGATATCCATCCAAAACAAAAAATTGAGGAAATAGTCAATTAAAAATTTGAAATTAACTTAAAAACATCTTACTTGATAAATTACTAAAAATATTATTTTTTATATTATCTGTTTGTTTTGTAACCAATAAAAAAAGTTATTAATTCTAGAAAAATTATGAACTTTATATAAAATTAAAAAGCAACCTTTTATCAAATTATTTTGAGTGAGCAAATGAAATTTGAAATTGATTACTTTTAATAGTCATTTTTTACTATGATTTTTAATTAACTTTTTTAACAATTAATGTATGTATGTGTGTATTCTTTTTTTATTTTTTTTCTATTTTTATATTGAATTAAAAAATTTAATTGTATGTAGCCCCATAAATAAGGGCAGTACCCTAGGGTACTATACATATACATATATATATATATATAAATGTTAAGTTACTAAAAGTATCGTTTTTTTGTTAGCTACTAAATGAATAATATTTGTATGGATTGTTATATTTATTTTATTATTAGTTGACTACTTTTCTTAATTTTTAATTGATAATTAACATGTAATTTGAAAATAAATAGTATCAACAAAAATCTATCAAAAATTAATTAATTTGCTTTAAAAACTGAATTCAAATGCAACAAACTAATCAATAAGATACAAAAATAGAGATAAAAAAAGAATTACTAATTAAAAAAATCAGAAGGCATGGTTTTTAGTATCCTTTTAGTATGCATTAAGTGATTGCTTTAGTTTTTTTCATAATTTAGGGCTTCTTCTACATGAATTATGTTTTTTTCTCTCAAAAATTTATACATGTATTAATTAAATTTAAATCAACATTGTGCTAATCATATAGTTTAAATAATTAGGTTTAGGTTATTTGGTTATCATTAATTATTTTAAATATATTTGCATGGGGATTTTATGGTTATAAAGCTATGCTGAGTGATCCTACAGATCCATTTGTGCTTGAGGGTAATAAGCAGTAAATAAATTTTTATTATTTTATATTCATTTAAATAGTAGAATTAAAAAATAATCCTATTTTAATTTTAATATTTTAAATACTTAAAAGTAAAGGCAAAGGTATGCTTTGGTGTATTGTTTGTAAGGGTTATGTTTAAGAATAGTCTAAACATTGCAGCTAATGCAACAGATGCACAGAGGTATTTGATCATCACTGCGTATGGCTAAATAATTGTGTTGGTAGAAGAAACTATAGTTATTTCATAAAATTTACAATTTTTTACTTCTTAATGGAAGTGTAATGGATCGTCTTAAATATCACTTTTTTCTTAACTTAGGAATATGACTAGTCTTTTACAGATTTTTTATCTATTGTTAACTTAACTAGTCTAACTTTTTCAGTATTAGTAGCTTTATTCACTGGAAATCTATTAATTTTTCATATATGGTTAACTAAATACAAAAAAATTACAACATTTGAATATCTTTAATAAAAGTAGAATAAGAGAAGTAAAAAATCTTCCCTTTACAAAGAAGAGAAAAATAGCATAAATGCAGTAAGGAATAAATAGGAATCATAAAGCACTAATAATCAAGATCTTAAATTTGCCTAATCAACGCAAACCTAAAACCAAGAAACAAAAGGGGTAATATTTAATTGATTTTTATCATTCAATTTTGAAAACAAACTTAAATAAATAAAAAGCAATTAACAATCAACACCTAAGAAAACTAATTAGAATTTTCAAAAAATCAATCAACAATAAAATTTTGTAAGACATAAAATTATGAAAGCCAAAAAAATAGTGTTGGAGAAAATTAATTAAAAAATATTACTGAATAGTAGAAAGAAAATGGCTTTTTGTAAAACTAATAAATGAATGAATCCAGCAAAGATGAGAGTTCTAAATTAGACGAGAATCCTTAAAAGTGTAATAATGATATAAGTTATTACCCTAATTTAAGCATAAATGTTACAAATTAATCATAACTAAAGTTGCAGTAAAATAAATTCAAAATTTAAAAGTAGCTTCCCTCTTTTGGAAATTTAGATAATTTTTAGAATTCCTCAGAAAATATTGATCAGCAAATATATGATGAGCTAGCATCTGAACAACATAAAGTTTTATTCTTTAACAATTTTTAGGAGAAAAATTCTCCATAAAAAGTATTTTAGGAGGTTTAAGCTGAAAATGATTATGAAAATTAATCTGCATCAATTATTTAATCATAGTAAATAGATGAAAAAAATGAAGACTAATACTATTCGACATGGTTATATAGATAAAAGAGTTAAACTGCTTCTAGTATAGAAAATTATTAACTTTAAAAAATTATTGAATAAAATAATCTTAAACATCTTCCGACTAAAAAATAACAAAGATTACTTTCTAGCTAATAATAATAGCAAGTAAATTAAGTTAAATAATCATTCACTTTTATTTTAAAATATTTTTGTTTTGCAAACAAAATAGCAAGAAAAGACTCTGCTTTCTAAAAAAGCAAAAGAAAAAAGAATAACATTTGGTTATTTTAACTAAGGAGAACACCAAAGTGAGTAAAAATTTAAACTATTTTTAGTACTTCAACAATATTTAAAAAAACATTATAAATAAAAGAGATTAAGAAAACAATGCTAATTTTTTAAACGAGAGAGAATAAAACAATCTTAGCTTTAATCTAAACGAAAATATCAATGAGAATAATTAATGAAACTATTTAATTAATATTATTAATAATCAGTAAAAAACAACAATTAATACATTTTATATCATATATTTATGCTTATATCAAAAAATAAAATTCTATTCAATAAGAGAGCAAAAAATAACTCTTCTCAAAAACAATAATAAAAATTTATTCAAGAAATTTTATTATTATTAAATTTCAAAAAAATTGATTCTTAATTGTGATTTAAAAAGTAACAACAAAATAAAAAATTAAGTTAAAATTTTAATAAAATCAAGTAAATTTAGATTTAAAAATATTAAAATTTAAATATACCTTGATTTCTCTAAAATTAACACTCTTTTATATTAAAACTCATTTTTTTAAAATTGATCATTAAAACTCAATATGAGGTCAAAATTTTTTTTTCATTAGTGTTAATAAATGAGAAATTAAAGTATTTCATATTTATTTAAAAATTAAATATTTTAGAATAAATTGAATTTATTTTTTATCAAAATGAAAATTTTATTTGCTTTACAAAGATGGATTAATATCACACGCCTAGTTTTAAATGTTGTTAATAATAAATAATAAATGAATACAAATTTTAATATTTCTTTTAAATTAATATTCAAATTTTAATTTTAAAACACAATTAATTTTTGATTCAAAAAATAAAATAAATTTTGAATTTATTCATTTATTTTTTTTCTACAAAATTGAAGTAAATGTTTTAGTTAAGACATAATAAATATTATGTTCATTTTGTTAAATATCTTTTGTGATAGATTTGACTTATTTACTTATTTAAAAATAAAACTTTTTAAATATTTTAGTCAGGTTTTATCTGTGTATTTATTTACAAATATTGTTTAAAATTATTATTAATAAAAAACAAATACAAATTTTAATCTTTCTTTAAATCATATTTGAATAATTTGGTTTGGATGAATAGGTAATTTGAAAATTATAGTAAGAATACACTTTTGAATTTATTGAGAATACAAACTGATAGACTTATTTGTTAAATTGATTTTTTATTATTTTTTAATTCTTTAACATTTTTGATAACAATGCAGTTAAAAAATTAAAAAATAGCAAGACTTAATGGAAGGAAGGATCGTTCAATCATTCATTCTTAGCATAATTAATTAGAATACAAATAAGATTTAAATTTTAATTTTATAAGAAGAAATTTTATCATAAGAAAACTCAAGTTATATTCACAAATAAATAGAAACTCGCATTCTTTATTCAACTATTAGGATTGCGCTCTAAATAGATTTTTTAAGTTATTTAAATTTAATAAATTTTTTATTTAAACGTTCAATGAGCAGGTTTATTTTCCTTAGTAGGGAAGTACTTAGAAATGCCGGAGCTTTATGTTGATTCGGGGCTATTTGTTTAAATAAAAGATATTTTTATCTAATTAATTTGTTTCAATTTTTTAATTTTTACCTTCCAGGGAGTTCGGGGAAAGTCTATAACTTCTTGTGGTAGGGAGGACCTAATCTAGAACCATCGTAGAAACCAGCAAACTTCTTGGCCATACCCTTAGCCCAAGAACGATATCTCAACCAAGCAAGAATACCCTATTGTTAAGATTTTAAATTTTTATTAGATAATATATAATAATAGAAAAAATAAATTACTCCGTTGTTGTGCTTGAGATGTTACCAGTTACCAACACCACCGTAAGCATGAGCAACATAAGTAAGAGTTTGGTGACCAGTGAAAAGAGGAACCTTAGAGAAACCATCATATAAGGCATTCAAGGATTGACCTTAGAGGTTTCTCTTGAGATTGTTTCTGACGACAGCAATTTAGTACCAGCCAGCCCAGAAAGTCTTGGTGGTGGGTAAATCAGCAGCATCACCCAAACCGAAGATGTTTTTATATTTTTTGTGTTATAAGGTCTAGTGATCAACGTTCAATAAACCGTTACCGTTGGTCAAACCAGCCTTATCTAAGAATTCTTGTCTCTTGGAGGGAACAAGGGAGTATAAATTATTGTAGTCTCTAACGGACTTTTCACCAGTCTTGGTGTTAACGAAGGTAGCCTTTTAACCATCTTGGTGGACTTCTGTTAAATATTTTGAAACAAAGTTTAATACTATCATTAATTATTGCTAAATATATTTTATTACCAACGAGCTTAGTGTTGTATTCAACTCTGATACCTCTCTTTTCAAGTCTTTCCTTGATGAAAGCATCAGCAGAGTCGCAATAATGAACGAACTTTTCATTAGCATTAACAATAGTGAAGGTGTCTTTTTATTTAAATGAATAATTAATAAATTTTTCTTTCATTATCTAAATATTTATTATTACGGGTAGGAGAAAGAGCACCGTGGTGTTGAGCCCATTTCCAAACTTCGTCAGAAACGAAGAAGTTGAAGCATTCAACTTCACCAGCATAGGGGTATTCAGGGATACAGAAGTAACCGTTACCACTCTTGAAGTTAGAAATATACTCTATTATTATATTTTTTAATATTTTTAACAATTGCTGAAATAGTAATCAATAATTTAGGTACTAGAATATTTGTGTTGAGCAGATCTCCATGATTCAGGATCTCTATTTGCATAAACGGGATGTTCAGGGTGTTCAAGAGCTTCATAAAAACCTTTAATTTAAGAGAAGTCATGCTTAAGACCTGTGGCAAGAACTAATTAGTTATATCCGATTCTTCTTCCGTTGCTCAAAATGACGGCATTTTATTCAGGTAAAATTTCCTTAACAGCTTGCATTTCACTGGGGGTGAATCTATTTTATTAAAAAGTAATTTTAAAATTAAGATTTTGCTAGAATTTATGCTATTTATTTTAATATGATTTTCTCAATGGTTGGCTTTTTATATTTAAATTATTTTGTGAACATTCTTGCTTTATTTTATTTTTTAGTGAATCTTAAATAAAAATTTCGGCTTTAAAGTTTTGAAAACTTCTGAATCACAATAATCCACCTAAACAATATTTATACTTTACTAAGAATGCTACAATTTTTAACGTGCCAGCCTTGATAATAATTTTTCAATAAAAAAGATGAGCTTACTGATTGACTGATTTTTTGGAGAAGTGAATGTATTCACTCTTTCTAATTCTTTATTATTCATAAGGAATACGAACGGAGTAGCATTAGTTAGTGGGTTGATCGAAAGAGACGAAACATTTGTATTTACCATGAGTGTCCTTGTCGAAGTGGTTACTATTAATATGAATTAATGATGAAAAAATAAAATAAAAAGTAACAATTTGGAAATAAATATCATAGGCATTTGGTAGAAATTAAAGTCATGAATCCTCAATATAATGTAAATTCGTAATTCTAGAGCTAAAGATTTTATTATCATTCATTCATTTATTTTATTTCAATCCTAAATTTAATTTTTTTATTTTTGATTTTCGAAAGTTTTTAGTTATTCTTTTGAAGAAATTCTCTTTGCTTTCTCTAAAGTAGCATATCTTATCAAAAAATAAGATATACATACACTTCAACCAAATGCTCTTAACTTCTTGCTGAATCAACTCTCTTAAAATTATTTTTATTCACTTTTCTTATATATTTTAGCATTTAACCTTGACCTAACTTAACTTTGAATAAGTTTTTAATTGTCTTTTTTTGAATTTTACAAAATAAGTTTTGTAGATAAATTAATGCACTTTTGTAAATTCTTAATTAATGAAATAAGATGATTTCGTTCCCTTTTTTTATCTATTCACTTCATTATTAATATCCTAAACTTGAAATATGCTCCAACAACACTCACTATGCTTGATTTTGTTCTATTCTTATTGCATTTATGTGTATAGATTTTATCTCTCTTGATGCTTGAAAGAATTTATACATTTACATTTTCATAGAGGATCAATAATTTAATGTTGACTACTAAGTTGCTATGTTTGCTATTTCTATATTATTTACCTGCAGATACCACCGAGGTTAGCTCCTACAAAAAGAACATCATAACTTTCCAAGTCACCTGAGGTTTTCTTTCTTTTATTACCACCACCAAGATTGTAAGAAATCTTGCTTTGGAGGGCAGAGACACTACGAATGTTTCTTAAACAGTGAATCATTCTTTTACAAATATTTTTTCTTTTTTCTTAATTTATTTTCTTTCTTTAATTTAGGGTTTATTTTTCCTTTTGTTTTTATTTTTTCCCTTCTCTTTCCTTATTAATTTATTTCCCTTCCTTCCTCTTCATTCTTTTAGAAGGAGATTTCCAATCATTGTATTTTGAAAGCAAATAACAAAATAATATACAAGCAAACAAACAATACATATTACATACAAAAAAGCATGCATATATCTATACATACCCATCACAAAAAACCTTATCCTTTTTATTGTACTACCATTACTTTTTATTTTTATTCAAAATATCTCACCTACTAAAAAAAACCCATCTTATCTTCCATATCATTTTTATTTTCTTGATATTTTATTTTATTTTTGTTAGATTTTCATTACTTGCAGTGTCTTTCAATCTTCATTTATTTGTTAAATATTAATTTATCATTCATTTATATGTGCATGAAAATTTTTTATTATCAAAATAGCCAAAACACCTATATTTTGATATTCTTTGAATATTCCCTTTTCATTAATTTCATATTGAATAACAAAAGAGAGCGAACTTTCAATTGAATATGCATTTATTATCTTTATTAATTAAGTATCTTTTATCTGACTGATTGTTTTAAATTGTTCAAATCGAATATTCACTCAAAGATACATTAATTCAAGAATACAGATTTATTTATTATTCATTTATTTAAATTTATAAAAAGATAAAAAATATATTTTGTTTTTCAATATAAAATTTGAACATTTAATTTATTTTTATTACATTTAAAAAAAATAATTTTTTGAAATCATTATTCACTTTACTCAAAATTGCTTACAGGCTCTCTTACAATGAAAGTTGAATTTGATTCTTTTTGAAGCATTATATTATTTAATGTCTTGAAAGAATATTCTTTACATCCTCCTCTGTGAGGGAAAGCAATATGATATTTCTAAAATGGTACTAAATCAAAATAGTTTTTGGAAATATTTTTTATTTCAGTATCATCACTACAATATACATAGAAATCTCTTACTAGAGTCTCTGCTTGAATTAAGAGACCATCTTTTCCAGCACTTTCAATAGTTATGTTATCAACTTATGAGAATTCGAAGTTTTATGGAATGACAAAATAATGGACATATTCCCAAGATTATTCCTTATATTAGAAGTTTACATACAAAGCTGTAGAATTTACTTATTATTTGTATTTATTCAAATCAACTTGTAAGAATATATGGTTGCTATTTGGACGAACTGTAGCTCTACCTTCAAATAAATGTGAAAGGATTTTACCATGATTATTAATCAAATTAACAGTAAGTTAGCCCTTAACCTTTCTATGTAAATCATTAACTATTCTAACATTGTATAAGTATTCACTAGCTGTAGAGTTGCTGATTACTTAATTGTAATTAGTTCCATTCTTTTCAATAGCAACTATTACATTCTGTTGGATATAAAAAATTTTTAGAAAATATAAAAAAAATTAATGTAAAACCTAATAAAGATGTGATTGTCTAAAGTGCAAAGCTTTCCAATTTCCATAGAAATCAACAGATGCCCAAGAAACAACAGGCCATACATCATTAATTTACCTGTTGAATTAAACAATAAATTTGATTAATTTTAATTGAACTAATTTTATAAACTCCTTTACCAATAAAGAGAACCACTGTTAAAAGGCTTGTTTCTTCTTAAAGCTAAGATTGCTGTTTGAATTGCATAAGCTTGGTTAACTTGACTTACATAGATGTAATCTTTATAGTCTGTTGGTTCCTTTATTAATTAAATATTAGCATTAAAGTATATAAATAATTTTAATTGATTACCAAAAAGTATTATTAAAGGTATTAGGAAATTAATGGATATCCTTTGACATGTCTTTCGTGTATTTCCATAACTGTAGTGTTAACTTGTGTACGATCTTCTTCAATAGTGAATTTCTTAATTGATTCGTAAGCAAGAATTCCTTACATACCATACTCGCTGTTAAATCTACCAACAAAAGCATCATATTCTTCAATAGGTGCACCAGAAGCCCAAACATCTTCAATAAAAATATCATTAAAAAAAATTGATTTTTTTGGGTTTTAAAAATTTTTACTCCAAAAGTGAATATCTCCTGTGTTAACCTAGTAAACATAATTAACTTCTGAAGAAGGTGATGTAGGCCAATAGTAAACATCTGGATCTTCTTAATCGAAAACATTTCTGAGAGTCACATTGAAGATATCTAAATACCAACCCCAAACTATTTCTTTTTATGTTTCAGTCATGTTATCTTACCAACCCTAAAATAAAATAAATTAATATCCTTAAGACCTAACTAAAAAATTACCCAAAGATCCCAGCCAATTTTAACTTCATTGTTACCATTCCAAACACCAATAGAAGGGCTAATTAAATTTAATAATAAATATCATTTAATAAATTCTTTAAAAAATATTTACTGATTTCTTAATCTCTTTACATTATCAATCATTTCTTGTTTTATATTAAATAATATATCCTTATCAGCTGGATACATGGCACAAGCAAACATAAGATCATGCCATATAAGTAAACCATTTTCATCACAAAGATCATAAAAGATGTCAAATTCAAATTAACTATATTTTTATTTAAAAAAAAATAAATTTTTACCATCAAATTATTTTATTTTTTACCCACCACCCCAAAGTCTAATCATATTATGATTGGCCTTTACTGCATCTTGAATAGTTTTATGATAAACTTATGGGTTCTTTAAAGCTCTTGGCATAAACATGTCAGGAGGAATGTAGTTACCACCTTTAGCAAATAAGTAATAACCATTTAGATAGAATGAAAAAGATGTTCCATTTCCTGATCTATCGTGTCTTTAGTCTACTTTAATCTATCTTATACCAGTTCTCAAAGTTTATTGAGCTAAAATTTATCCTTTAGAATGTTTGTGATGGTGAATATGATGGCTAGTATACTCATCGTCTTACTATACTTCAGATTAGCAATCTGATTTTTCTCTTAAAATGACAGTGTAATGATATAAATATGGTTTTCCCATTCCTTAGCACCACCAAAGATTTGCATTATTCATACTTAAGTAAGTAGATAAAGTTTAGTTCCCTCTTTTAATAACATATTGATCTTCATGAACAAGATGATTATCTCTGTAAATAGAAAGTACAGATTCAAATTCAGTTTAACCTTAACCAGAAATTTCAACATCAACTTTCAAAATAGCATCACCTTTGCCAGTTGAAATATCTACATTATCTAATTTCAATGTTCTGATATGAGTACTCAAAATCTCAGCTATATTTATATATCACATAAAATAATATAACCTCAAAAATTATGCTTGATATTTAAAATATTTTAATTATATTTATACAAGATAAATTATTCTTTATTTTTATATTAGAATTCAGGGAGATTCAATTAAATACCTTTGTTAACAAATCTAAAGTAGGCATCTTTCCATATACCACAAGTGACTAATCTTGGGCCCCAATCCCAACCTTTTTTAAGTAATAAAAATATAAATAAATTAAGAAATCTATTTTTAGAGGCAAATAAATAAATACCATATTAATAAGCAGCTTTTCTTGAATAAGTGTAGTTATATGGTAAGTGAATTTCATTTTCTTTCTCTTTTTCTAAGTCATGCTTAACAGCACTCCAAAAGATTATTTCCAAACTATTTTCACCTTTTTGAACTTTGTCTTGTAAGTTGTGGATAACCCATCTTCTAAACATATTGTTTGCTTTTAAAATCAATTATCCATTCAAAAAAACATCAGCGTGAGTATCTAATCCTTCAAAGATAAGTTAAATCTCAGTGAAATTATTGTTTTGATATTATTAGAGAATTTATTTTCCTTCGAAATTTGTTTTATAAATCCAATCTTTTTCTTCTAAAGAATAAAATTGTAGGAGATTATCTCTATAATAAGGATCAGGCACTATTTTATTATCCAATAAATCTAAATGGACTGTTGATGGAATATTAGCTTTCATAAATGAGCTATAGAGAGTAACTTAATTTGTATACTCTTTGAAATACCATTAAGTGGAATTTAGATTTACAATATGAGCACCACTCAAGCTGCCACAGAAAAGCAGAACTAAAAGAATTCCCTGTAATTTTGATAAATTCATATTCTTCTTTCTTCTCCTAAAATTTTTCAACTTCAATATATTAATAATTTAATAGTTTGTAATATCTGTGAGTTTCCTGATTCAAATTGCTTCAATTTTGCTTGGATTTATGTAAGTATAGTTATATTTCTTCAGGAATAAGCAATCAAAATCAATTTAAGCTCAAATAATTGATCTTAAATATAAGCTTTAACATCCAAAATGTAGAAAGTAACATAATTATTCTATTTTAAAATCTAGCTATACTCATCAATCATATTTTATAAAATATTATTGCCATAAATATATAATTAATTTTCTAGTAATTAGTTCTGTGATATATCTGTATGAATTAAATCACAAGAGGAAAATCATTTGTGGTTGGTAATAAAATTAAGCATTAAATGATTTAATTGCCGTCATTCAATTCACTTTATAAATTAATTAAGAAATTAATTTTTCTTTTATAAAAAAATTAAAAATTATTATTATTCTTGTGTTATAAATTTTAGATATCAGTTATCAATATTATTTAAGCAAGCACTTAAGATATATATATATATATATGTAGTACCCTAAGGTACTGTCTTTTTCAAGACTACATACACGAATACTAACAAGTTATTCAGACTCTTTTTATTAAAAAATCTTATCTTCAGAGTGTTATTCAAATTAGATAATCCACAGTACTATGCTTAATTTGAAGAATTTTTGATCAATAGTAAACTATAATAATTAGTTTACAACTTATTAAATTGCTTTAAAAATCTTTTAAAAATTATTCATGAAACTCAGCTAACAGTTAAGTTATATAGTTTTTTATTAAATTTAAGATAACAATTCTTATTAAAGACCAAATCAACAAAGAATATTTTTGATGAAAATAAATGTTAATAATTACTAAGTATAAATTTTAATGAAATATTATTATTGTTTCATTTTTAGATTATATGTTTAATTTCACTTAAGTAGACCAATAATCAGCTGAATGCTTTTTTTGATGTGCTCACTAATAAAAGAAAAGATTAAGAATGAAATCTTAAAGATGTAAATAAATGCAAATAATAAATAAATATGAAAATTGATGGAATAAATGATTTTATTATTTTAATTTTGTAATGTAAAGTAATTATTTATTAAAATATTTTTTGCTTTTTGTCTAAATTAGCACTCATTTTTAAATTAATTTCTTATTTATTTATTTAATTTAATAGAATTCATTTATTCACTAAATCGCTCACTCATCCTCATCACTTTCTTCAAAAGGATTTTCTCCTCTGATGGTAATTCTTCCTCCATGAGTAGAGAAGATACTTTCTAAATTGTCTTCTGTCTTTTAACTATTGTAAAAGGTTGCTGAGCTATCTCTAAATTAATCTTCTTAACTATTTTCAACAATTTAACTTGAAGTCATTTTCATTTATATGTTACTTTTATTTTGTTGATTAGGAGTATCATCTACTTTTTATTGTTATTTTTAACCAATTGAGAGTCTATTGCCTTTTTAACTGATTGAAGTAAAGAGCTTACTGTAGGATAAGTCAAATGTTTCCTTCAATTCATTGATTTATTCTTTTTTGGTTAATTTTTTGTCAAGAGGACGAGTATTTTTTTTTTCTTCCTAATTTCTACTTTGCTTAATTGTTGTTAAAGTATTGTTGTCAATATTATTATGAGTATTCATTGTAGTAGCAGTTTAATCTCCTATAAAGGTTTAGGTGTTATTTTATTCATTTTAAGTAATATCTATTTCATCAAAGCTATTTGCTTTTTTGACTTGAGTTTTCTTTTTCTGATTTAGTCTTGCCTTCTTTTTAGCAATTCTTTACATAAGTAACTCATCTTAGTCATTTAAATCTTTTTTAATAATCTCATCATACTAACCAAATTTTTGTTCAGTCTCTTCTACAATATGCCTTACTTGATGTTCTTATTCCCCCTTATGTTCATAAAAATCTACATTCATTTTGTACTCGCCTTACAGCTTACGACGGGTAACACTTTCTCTAGGATGCTATCTCCCTGCTATACTACATCTAATATTGTTAATTCTAAACTCTCTATCTTTTTTATTCATTTATAAATTATGATTCATAAAAATGTTGAAAGTAAAATTTACCATCTCCTCCTTTTGGATCTCCTCCAAAATTAAAATCGACTACAAAATCAGACACTAACATATTATCTTTTGGCTATTATTTATTTTCTATTTTTTAAACATTTTTTTACTCTGATTATTAATTAAAACCACCTTCTTTAAATATTTTTTCTAAAGACTCTTTTCTGCTAAGAACATATTAAATTTTGTCTATGTAATAATATTTAGAATCATCTTTAATGGAGTCATAATACTCTACGCATCTAGCATACATGCCAACTACTTCTCCTATTTATTGTATATTTATTTCTTTCTCATGAAAAAGCTTCTCTAATTCAAGCATTTTCAAAAAAAATACTTTATCTAACTTAAAGTAGGTAGTACTCTAAAACAAATTTTCCTAATTCATATTTTATTTAAATATAATCTCGCTGACTATTGTAAAAATAAATATAATAAATCTGCATCAGCAAATAAAAATCTTTAATCATATAAACAAAAGAGATGATCAGGTATAGATTATGATTCAGAAATCTAAACACATATTTTTATATTTTTTTAAAATGATTTTTTAATTATTAAAATTAATTTCAAATTTTTCTTAATTACCCAATTATTCAAAAAAACAATTTTATTAGTGGAACATTAAGAAATATTAAGTAAGTAACATTAATTCTATTGTCAGAAAAAAATTGATCAAATAGACAAAATAAATCAGATTGATTATTCATAAAGATATTAAAATTAATGTGATTTTTGATATTTTGAGTTATGTGAATAAATGAAAGCTAATAATCAAGTCTGAAATATTTCTTAAAAATTAACAATAAACTTTAAATCTTCAAATTTAAACTCCTAAATTTTAAAAAATGTTTATTTCAATTACATCAACATGATACAAAAGATAAAGAGAGAGATTTATTGCATGGTAATTTAAAAGCAAAAATCTTAAATGTTCTATTTGAATATAATGAAACTAACTTTTGTAATAAATATATTTAATAAATCTGCATCCTCAAATAAAATCTTAAATCATAAAAAATAAAGTCGAGAATTAGGTAGTTTATTTTAAAGATGTCAAATAAATTTTTAGAGTTAATTTTTATTTTAATATACCTCAAACTAAAATCTTTTATCATAAAAAACAAAATAGATGATCAGGTAGATAATTTGTAAGATATCCAATAATTTTTGTGTTATTTAAATTAACCAAAAACTATTTTATTTAGTAGTTAGTTTGTATTTATTAATTTCTTGATCAGAAAAAAATGAATCAAATATAAAAAATAAATAATAATGAAATTATTAGAAACACTTTAAATTAATTTGAGTGTTGACAATAAATTAATTAGATTATATATATAAGGTCTCATATATTAGTGAAATTGAGTGGAAACAATAAATTTTAAATGATTAAGATTAAAATACCAACAAAAAAAAGTGTTTTATCTCTATAACAGCTATATGTTTAAAGGTAGAAGATAATAAGAGATGTAATTATTAAAAAAAACAAACAAATTATAACAAAAAAAAAGACAGTAAAATTAAAATAGATGAATCCTCTTTATCTTTGCTTTTCTTAAACATGTAATAAGGATAATAATTCTTTTGCACTACGCAATGAAAGAGAAGCTTAAAATTGCTATAAAGAACATAAAACTCTTGTTTTCAATTATGCAGAGGTCTGCAATCAAATAAAAGGTGATGATTAAACCTTTTTAAATTAATTTCAATAACCATTTTAGACATTTTTAATAATTAATGAACATTTCAAAGAATCTTTTAGAATATTTAATATGTTATCAAACTTAAACTAAGATGAAAATAACATTTAAAAATTATCAGAATGGATCCAAAATCATATTAAAATTATTGATAAAAAGAAAACATGTAAAGTTCAATTTGAAGCTAGTAATTTTATTGATCAAACTATTTCTGAAATACAAAAATTCAGATCTCACTTATATCAACTTGAAGAATAAATTAAAAATCTAAAAACAGACAGATTTGCTTGTGTTAAACTAAAATAGTCTAATTCAGGAAACAACTCTTAATAATCATAAGTTCTAAGTAACTCTAATCAAAATTAACAATCCAGTAACTAATAAACTAGTTGTCATTAATAGTCAAGTTAGCCTAATTAGTTCAATCCATAAGTATAAGAGAGCTAAAGGAATCATCCAGAATTGATTACTCAAAACTAACAGCAACAATAATTATAATAATAATAACACTTTTTACAAAATTAATAAGCTTAATTGAAGAACTATTCTGAAACCAATAATTAAATAAATACTTTGTAAAGATTAAACCTTTCTAATGTGTTTGAAAACCAAAATAGCCAATAATAATAAAGTATATTATAAGAGTAATCTTTGATTAATTAATAAGCCATCAATAGAAAAAAACCTAAAGCAAGATCAATAAAGTAAATCAATAAAGTTGAAGAGTTAAACGCTAACTTAGAATGTTAGGACTAAATTAATAAAAAAATTAAAATTAATTCTCAAGAAAAAGGATATATCGTTGAAAATTAAAATAATTAAATATAGCAATAGTTCCCCTAGAACTAACAACAACGTTTTTGCTAATCAACTCCTTTTGAATTCGATGATAGATCAAATATCTCAACTGGAGCTATTACTCCCTTTTTATAGTAATAAAATAATTACACTGCCATAAAATAATAACATAAAGAAGGAAAATAAGATTTCTAAAAACTTTTAGATTTTTAAGATTCTAATGAATCCTAGATAATCTAAGTTTTAAAAAAATAATAAAAATAAAAATCTGAGCCTAAAAAAACTAAAAAATAGCCTAAATTAGTTCCTGGATAAAGAAAAATAAGCTAATTTTACATTATCACCAAGAGAGAAAAGTAAGAAGAAGGGTTAAATGATTATGAGTAAGTTAATGAATAAAAATAAATAGCTTCAGAAGAAAACAACGAATAAAAAATTCAAACAGAATGTAACATAGTTATTGGATCAACTGATATGGTAGTATTAGATGGTGATGATGAAGAAGAAGAAATACATAGAAGAAATAATATGTAAAAAATAGAAAACCTAAAAAATTATATTTTACAAACTAATAAAAGTAATCATTAGAAAATTATTGGTTTCTTAGATAATTAATTCTATACAAAGGCAAATGCATAAATTTTAAGATATTAAATAGATAATTATAACAAAAATGTTTTTGAATTTAATGTAAAAGTTAACTGTTCTTGCATTGTAGAAAATAAACAAACAATATTCAGCATTTCACTCAATAGCAATAGTGAAAAACTATATCTTTTAAAAAAAACTGTTAATAGTAATCTTAAAAACACATAACTTCACATAGAAGATATTAAAAATATCTAATCTATGAGCTGTTGCTACAATAAACAGAGCGATTGCTTATTTTTATCAGTTCTTTATCAAAATTAAGTAGCTTGTTATGAAATTTCATTTGACACTTTGAAAATTCTGAAAGAGGTCAAGTCAGAAATAAAAAATAATACTTTTGAATGCAGCAAGCTTAACTACAAAATAACATGTGAGACATTAGAATCCTAAGATAATTATTTGGTTATAGTTTATGACTTTTATAGACTTTTACCAATAACTATTAAAAAGTAATCTGAGTCTTTGATTGCTAATCCTAATAATAATCACATCTTAACTATTGAGGAAGGCATAAGTTTTCTGAAATTCTTAAAAATTAATAACTAGACTTAGGTATTCTTAGGCACAAGCCAACATTCCTTAAATTTATTATCAACAGATAGATTTTAGATTTTCTCAAAAATTAAAGACACTGATAAGGGTTTTTGTACTGATTGTTTTGCTTTAAATGATGATAAATTAGCATTAGTGGTTTAAAGCGGCATCATTTTCTATAGCATAAAAGATAAATCAAAAGTAAGTTTTAGTGAAGTAAAATAAATTCATTCTGCTATTAAGTTAAATGAAAACATTCTTGTTTCTTTAGAAAAATAATAATAGCCCTATCATCAAGAATATTTTGCCAAATATATATATTAAAATGGTGTGCTAAATTTATTAAAATGAAAAAAAAATAGTTTAAATTAATTTTGTAAATATTATTTATTAAATATTTATTTATTCTCTCTAAAATAAATAACTTACTTGCTTTTTATATTCTTCTCAAACAATTATTTTCAATAAAATGTTTTAAATTAAATTATAAATCTTAAGTATTAATGTTTTCAATTAAATTATAAATCATAAGTTGTTTTTGAGAAATTTTTATTTGTAGAAAGGATACAAATTTTTTACAAAATTAAATCACTTATTTCTTGCTCTTCAATAAAATAACAATCAATAAATTATCAATTAAGATAATTGTATCAAAAATAATTATGCTCATGATGCTTTCCACTTATTTTAGTTAATGCTATAAGAAAAAGGTAGATTAAATGACTAATTACTATTGTGAGAGTGAGGTATACTAAAATATTTATTAGAATTATTAAAAAAGCAAGTAAGTAGAGGGGGAGATAAAGATTTACTTGAGTAGAAGTAAAATTTCAATCATTAATTAAAACTCAGTCTACCTAAAATTGAATTAATAATTTTTAAAAAGTTTAAGTATTCTTGATAGAAATCTAAAAGGACTCATTTTAATTAAAATTACTTTCTCAGAACAAAAACCTAAAAACTAAATATTAACCAAAATAAATAATTCAAAATTTGAACAATAAATTGTTATGTTGTTCATTCACATTTTTTTAAAAGAAAAATGGTGATCTAAATGATTTGACTATCTATGATTATTGAATTAAAGATAATCTTATAAAATTTTTTGATAGAAAAATATTAAGATTAAAGATAGATTAAGAAAAATTAGAATTATAAAATGCAAATTTATGAATGAACCAGTCAATCAATAGATCAAACAAGATTCAACTTCAAATAAAAATACTTTTGGGATTGAATTATCACCATTAATGATGCTTTTTTATATAAGAAATACCAAAACTAAAAAAATTAAAGAATTTTTGAATAGACTTATTTAATATAATACCATCAAGCTCATTTTAAATAACTTCTTTATTGTTACATGAATGTGATGTATCTTATTTTTTTATTATTTATCAATTAACTACCATTATGTTACTCTCTGCTCATATACTCATAAATAATAAGTATTTAGTAATTATGATTAAGTAAGTTACTAGAAAACCATTGAATGAAGATTAAAGTGGATTGATTGAATAAAATCACCCACCAATTAAGGAAAATTTGAAATAACTAGAAGAAATTTAGTTATTACTAAAGTATAATTTCATAAAAGCCAACATAGTAAATATCAAAAGGGGGAGGTTATTATTGTTAGAGTTTATTTTTATGGAAAATTTTATGAACAACTAGCTTCCTCTCTCTTTATTATTTTTTAATCTGACAAAGTATTTTTCAAATTTGATATCTTTGAGAATTAAGCCAAAAAAATATATTTTTTAATTATGTACTTTACTTAAATAATAATTTTAGCGAAATTATTTTTTTTTTACAGTTATTTTGATTTTGGTAATTTGATTTTATCATTTACTATGGATTATACTTATATTAAAAGATGTGTTAGAATAAGTTATCTATCTCTGTTTTAATATTAAATTTTATAATGTTTTAAGCAAATAATTATTTGATTATTAAGATTTTTTGATCTTTTTTGTTTAAAAGTAATATTAAATCTCGTCAATAAAATAGAAATTTGAAATATTTTAAGAATAAAATAGAAAAATAGCAGAATTTAAACGAGAATTTAATATGGACATTGCCGAAAATTAAGAGAAGGAATAAGAAAATCTACAGCCGGCTGATTATTTTTGTTTTTCAGAAGTCTGCAGAGGAACAAATTACAAAACAGAGACAACATCAAAAAAATGTTTAAGAGAACATGCAGATTGTGTAATTAGTGACATAGATGTTATCAAATAGGCAACACGCCTGAAGGAAGAAAAAAAAATTCATGAGCATTAATACCTTAAGAATAAGATTGAGGGTTTAAGGATAGATTTAAATGAGATAAGTAGAGATTTAGATTCGGTTTTCTTCATTTAGTATTTACCATAGATGATAAAGGAAGATGTTATTAAAGTTTCAGCTGAATTTCATAACTACTTCAGTTTCTATAATGAAGATTCATGCAAAGAATTGTAATTTACAGCACAATTTAATATAGTTGATAGAATGATTGAACGATTTAGCTCAGTAAGTTAGCAAGCTAACTAATTAATAGAGAAGATTAATACTATAAAAGAAGAATCATTAAAAGAAATAGATGTTTTACATTTTTGTGATGGAGATTACTAATAGATAGGCAAACCTTCTGAAAATGGTGAGAAAGTAATAAAACTTTGCTACTATAAATTAACATTTTAAAATTTCTTTAATATAAAATAATAGGAAAGCGGTGTTTGCATGAAATTTAAGAGTAACACCTTTGACAAAAAAAAAGTAGTCTAACCAAAAAAAAAACCTATAAAAAAACAAATTAAAGAATAAGGCGGGATATCTATAACAGAGAAAAAGAAAGCCTAAAATGTCTTGAGAGTATAAAAAAAAACAGAGAATTTAAGAAAGAAGACTTAAGAATTACAAAAGAAAAAAAACTTAAACAGTCAGATAGAACATTCTAATTTAGAGGATGAAAATGGTAAAATGATTGAAGAAGATAAAAAGGGCACTAATCAAAGGAAAGAAGAAAATGACTTAATTGTTCTAGATGATGATGAGTATGAAGAAGAGTAAATAGGTGTACCATAGTTTAGTGAAAATTTTTAGTAAAGTAATTTACTTTTATTCAATCAACAAACTGAATTGCAAATAAGTGAATAAGATCAATTAAAGTATTAAAGATAACTTAGATAGATGTAAGAAGAGCATAAGAAATATAAACAAATAATCTATGTATCAGAAAATTAAAATGCGCAGGATTTGAATGCTTATTTATTTTGCTTTTTAGATTAAGAAATTCAGATTTTAAAAGGAAAACAAAAAAGTGAAAAAGATACGTTCGTATCAGAAAATTAACCTGAATAACCCTACACTACTGTGAAGAAAGCACAAGCTCATGAATTTGAAAAGATGTTGTATTTAGTCAAGTTATAAAATAATGGACACTTGACAATTTAATCAATCAAAAATAAATAGAAGGAAATCTGTGGCGAGTTGGATGCGACTATCACTGATTTTTATTCATTTATTGAAGTTTAAGAAGGAATAATTTATATCATCACTATAAAGTAATAACTATATAAGATATGGTCATTTAATATATTATCTAATAAACGTTCTCTGAAAGAACTCTATTCGAAAAATCTACCAGACTAAAATATCACTAATATCACCCACAAAACTTATATTTCTTCATCAAAGGATAGGATTGTTAATATCTTATTACAGACACCTAAATATTTAATGATTTAAGAAGGGATTAATCAATTAAATGAATTTTCTGAGTTCAAAAAGATTTACTATACTGGATATATCTATTTTACAAAATTATTAAATTATAATGGCTAGATATACTTTGCTATTGTTGGAGTAGACAATACTATTTCTTTATATAATTAAGATTATTAAATCAAAAGAGTGATTACATTATAAAAAAATTGTGATACTCTCTTAGATGTTGTATAGATTTATGATGAACTCTTATTATTAGTAGAAAGAAAAGGATTATCTTTATATAATCTAAACTAGCCTCAAAAGTTTTTTTTCAATCCTAAGTAAATTGCTGATATATCTGATATTCAAAGCGTTTACATGAAAGACATATTCCTTTATGTGTTAAACAGGCAGTACCAACATCAGCAGATAAAGAAATACTCCATAAGTGAATTTTAAAAAAATTTCACCTATGTCAAATAGGAAGCACTTAAGAACGATTGAAGGCGGCTGATAGAGTGACATACGAAAATAGATCAATTTATTTCAAACCAAAAAATCATCATTTGTGTTGTTTAAACAATTAATACATAAATATCAATCAATCAATTAACCAATCTAACTAACTACCTTCTTATCTTTCTATCTATCAATATGTACCATTCAACCAATAACAATATCAATATTTTTGGATATAAATAAATTTAATATAATTTTGAAAGATCAGATATGATTATTTTAAATGATTATAATTTTTCTATATTTTATGATTAGTATTTATAAATCTAGTGGTTGTTTTTAGTAGTACCAAGCAAAAGATTAAATATTTGATTTATCACTTTTCTTAATTTATTTTTTCCCCAAATATTTCAAAAATAAAAATTAGTTAATCTTTTATAATCTTTGGTAAAATAATATTTTGCAAAATACTAAACATTAGGCAGTCTGTTATTAAAAAAAGTATTCAAAATGCTTAATGCGTCACATTAAATTAAATTAAACTTTACTAATTCACAATTCAAAATAACTCATGGAAAAAATTACCTCATTACTAAACAAATAAAATAAGATAGAAAATAATTCACAGATCACTCGCCACGTATAATAATAATACTCTGTTAGACCCCTTTTTTTTAATTTCTTTGTAAATTAGAATTTTTAAATTTAAATTAAATAAAAAAATCTCCAATTTAAAAGAGTAAAAAAAAAATGACTTAAGATTTTAAGTTTTTATGAGAGTTTATTGTAATAAAAAAATAGTTTTTACAAAAGAATCATTTTTGGAAACAAAGAAGTAAGTTCGGGTTAAAGCTGAATAAATGATTAAATTACGATTGTCAAGAATTTAAAATATAAAAGGATAATTTTTTTATTTTTCTCAATTAATTTTTCTAAAAAATAAAATTTAACAGAACAAGAATTTATTAAAATTTTGTTTTTTGGGATTATTAATATTTAAAAAAAAAAAAAATAAATTTTTGTTTATAAAAAAATACTCAAAATTTAAACATACATAATTATCATCATTGTCAACGTAAATTATTTGTAAAAAATGAATTTTGCAAAAGCTGATAAATTTGTTGGGTAAACTTCCACCACACCTAATTTACAGTAAGAATACTAACTAAATTAATATCTATGCTTTTATGATAAATGCCCATACAGCGATACTACAAATCTAAGTAAACCTCGCAAATGTCATTTAGAACATCCTATGTATGTTCTCTAAAAATAATAAATAGCAACCCAACAACCGTTTTTCAGTCATTTTTAAGGGTAATATGACATGATGATGGGAGTTTTATACTAGGCAGTTTCTTTCATTTAGGAATTATAAAAGATAATATAAGTTTTTAATTACTTTCCCTAGCTGAAAGATGATTCAATAGAATACTAATAAAATTTGTTTAATAAGTTAAAAAATCATTTTGAATTAATTTAGAATTAAGATAAATATTTGCTTGTTGTTAAAAATTAAAGCTAATTGTTCTTTTAATTTGAAAGATTCTTAGGTCAAATTAAGGAATAAATTTTTAAATTTGATTATTAATGTTTTAACTTTAGAAAAATGGTTTCTCATTAAAGATTTTTTTTAGAGTTGAGCAGCGAAAGTTTTATAAAAAATTAAATGATAAACAATTTTTAGTAAAAGCTATTTAACATAAGTAGAAGAGATCAATTCATAGTGATTGAAGACTTAAACAGTAGTGATAACAATGATATTTAAATTATTGAATAATCTGTTCAAAAATAACAAGTTATTGATGAAGATAACGATAGTGATAAAAATTAAGTAATAATAGAAATTAATTCACATAATTAGCCTAAAGATGACTAGGTAATTAATTAATACGCAATTTTTTTAAATTTATTATCATTTATTACTGCATGATTTTTCTTTTTTAAATTGACTGACGTAATTATTCAATTTTATCTCTATAGTGGTAAATCATAATTTATAACAATTACAACTTTCTCTTTTTTAGAGCAGAGAAATGAAGAAAGAAAAAAAGAAAAAATACATATTTTTTTAAATCAAATAAAGCGGTGTTTGAAAAAAAATAAAATGAAAATAAATTCTCTTTTTTTTTTGAATACATTTTTCGATATCATTTAAGATTTTTTATTCTTTTATAAATTTAGCTTAATTTTTTTTAAAATAATATAAAGATAGTTGAGCTGTCAAGCGGTGAAGATGATATCTAATTTTAAGTCGAAGATTTTAAGGAAACTTTTAAATTTCATAATATGATGGATCAAAAAATTGATTAAAAAAAGTGCTAAAATTCCACAAATTATTTCAAAAATTAATAAAAATCTCCATAATAAACAATTTTATAAAATAATTAAAACTAAAACCTTGGGAAAACATCAAGCTAATATGATGAGTAGAAGCCTAACTAAACTTCTTAAATTTTAAATAAAAAAATTCAAAAACAGAAAAAGTAGCTCGCCAAAGAAGCAGATCCTTCATCCGATTAGCAAAATAAAACCTAAAAACAAAAAAGATAAAGAATGACAAAGGAATAAAAAATTTTGTTAATTTAGAATTTATTAAAAAGCAAATTAGACGAAACAAAGATTCCAGATTCAATTAGTGAAAATTAAACTCAAAAAGAAAATTAAGAAGTTGTTTAACATGTCCCATAAAATATTATTAAATTTAGTTTGAATAAAATCTTTGATCAATAATAAAATGATTCTAAATAAAATTCTTCTGAAGATACATTAAAAATTAATATTTCTCATGAAACAACTAATGGAAATTAACAACAATAATAAGATTTCTTAAAAGCAACTTAATTATTTAGCAGCATAAGTGAAAGTTTAATACCAAACGAAAAAGTCATTGAAGATGATGATGAATTGGAATAAGAGCTTTAAATTGTATAAAGATAAAATGGATCAGTTGAAAAACTGATGGTAACTCAGTATAGTTGGTCAATGAAAAGTAATGAAAAAAAGAAATCTTTTGATTCTAATGAAGAAGAAAATTCTAAATCTTCTTAAATAAATAGGCAAAATAATTTTGTTGGAAAAGAGTCAGATTCAGAAATTATGTCAAAAAATGAAAATTATTTTACATCATTTAAAGTGGTTTATTTTAAGAAACAAAAAGCGCTATTAGCTTTAAATTAAAAAAATATTATTCTTTATACATTTTAAAAGCCTAAGCCAAGAAAATAAGTTTAATTAGATTAATATAATATAGATTCTGAAGAAGAGCAATAAGAATCTAAAAGCTAATAAGAAGTTGATTATAACTTTTTATGCAAAAAAAAAATATTATTTAGTAACATAAAATCAGCTGAAATCTTTGAAATTTATGGTAGTTATTTCGTCTTAGTCATGTTTGATACTAATGGATTAGTTAATGTCGTTAAATCTAATAATCTTATTAAATGGAAACCATATTATAAATCTGTAGAGCCTTCTGTTTAAGCAAATTACTACATTTTTAATACAACGCTTTATATGATATTATTTTATTCTTCTTAGATTAAATTAGTTTAACTGGATGTAAACAGCTCTAAGCCAAATGCTAAGCAAGTTACTTCTATATTTTTATAATAAAGTCTTCAAGATGGTTGCTTCTCAACAGCTTGCTAAGGAATTTGGTCATTAAAAAAAGAGTTAAATCAAATAGTAGAACGTAAAAATGATCTTTACTTTACTATTTTATAAGAGAATAGCTTATTGTTATTTAAATATGACTAATAAAAAATATAATTTATAGCAAAAGAATTTATTTAAAATATTTTATTTTGTAAAATATTAAAACTAAATTATTAATTAAACATAGTGGCTATCTTAGAAAATGAAATATAGCTATTTAATTAATAAATTAAATTACACACTCGCATATAAGCTAACCCTGATTTTGGAGCAATAATAGATGTTAGTTTACTCACAAATTAAAAAGAAAATGAGCAAACTTTAATTATACTTCAATAAAAAGGTTCCTTTTTATACAACTTATAAAAAAATAAATCAAATATATTAAGGTTGTCAGATAAATACAATTCAATTTTTTACTCCTAAAACTTGAATTCTGTAATCACCTTAAACGAGTAAGATAATGAATCATTTTAATTATCCCTAAATATTATTAATTAACCTTAAATTTGAATTGTTTCTCATTTCTTTCAAATTTAAAACTTCTTCCTTATTTTATTCAAAACTTTACTATAAAACTTAATTCAAAAATCTTAATTGTTCTCAACTAATTAATCAACTATTAATAATATTCTGTGTTTATTCAATATTTTTATTTCTATTTGTTTTCTTTTGTCAAAAATTTACTTTTAAAATTGTTAATTTTATAGCATTTTTTTAATTTTAATTAAAATTTATCTTTGTTAAAAGTAATGCAATTTTTAAATGTTGATTGATTATTTACACTTGAAAATTTAACAATTTCGATGAATATTTGCATTTTTTTGTTCTTAATTAAATTGCACTTTAATTAACAACTTATTAAATCAAAAATAATTAAAACTAATAAAAAGGCATATTTTAATTTTACTATTTTTTTATTCTTTCTCTTCAATTCAAAATGAGATTTTTTAATTTTATTTTATTGATATAGCAAAGCGCAAATCAAACATCACTCCCTATTCGCAAAAAAAAAGTCAAATAAAAATTAATGTGTAAAAAATTTTAAATTATTTAAGTTGATACTAAATTATATATAAAAAATTTATAATTCCTATTATCAATTTAGATTTAATTTTTTAAACTTAAATTTGTTATCAAATAGAATTATCAAAAAATTTAAACAGTTTAATGAAAAAATAAATAATTTTAAAAAAAGATTATTAATCTTAACAAAAATAAAGTTTTAAATGATTAATTTTTAATATTCTTCAATAGCCAGTCTTTCGTTAGTTTGGAAGTATGAGAAGGTGCTTTATCTTATAATAAAATAAAACCTTCTTCATGAACTTTTTCAGTAAAGGGTAAAAGAGTAATTTACCTTTTTTGTGTAGATTTGTTTTTCCAAAGCAATAAAGATTTATGACTTATTGCTCAAAACTAAAAAATTAGAAATAAACCTTAAAAAAAAGAAAAAAGATGAACTCACAGTAAATATACTTTTTTGATTTTTTTTTTTTTTTACAAATCAATGTCACTTTTTTTTAAATTTAAAATAAAAACTAAAACTTTGCGAGAAATTTTAAAAAAAAATGTAAGAAAAGTTACACTAATGTTTTATGAAACAAATTTGTCAATATTTTCTTTGGGATTTTTGTAAAATTAATAAAATAATTTTAAATATGAATTTAAAATGATTTTTTGAATATTTTAAAATAAGTAAAAATTTACTAAATATGAAGAGAAATAATATGGTATAATTGCTTAAATTAATAGTAATAATAATATTATTTTTTTAATTTAAATTTATATATTTGTTGGTTATATTGAATGAAGGATTGATTGATTGATTCAATCAGTTATTGTAATATTAATTCTATGATATTCTTTACAAGTTAATACCATATTAACTTTTGGATAAAATATTATTTTATTTTTGAGAAGAAGAAGTATTTAGACTCTAATTTTTGAATGAGCTATTTAATGATGTATTTTAAGTGTTGTTTACTGTTTTAGAGAAAGCATTCTAAAATGAGGGGTTCATTTGAGATTATCTATTGAACCTTTAGTTCGTTGAAGGTTAAATCAGTACAGGAGGTTAAGTAAATCTATTTGTTGAATTATTTAGAGAGTTTTTAGTGCTTGAATTTTTTGAAGGGCTATTCAAGTGTGAATTATTTACAAAATATTATTGTGTTATTTGATTAGTTTACATTTAATTTATATTTAAATTTGAACAACCAGATGGCTTTTGAATTTTCGTTATTTGCTAGGCTGAACATTATTGTGTTGTAATTCTAGAATTACCTTCAGTGTTAATTTTATGATGCATATTTGGAACAACTTAATTGATTTTAGTTACTATATGAGAATTTAGAGGTTTAGCTTAGTTTGGAAGAGAAAGCTCTATGTTTTTTTAAGCCTACTTTTAAGCATTTATCTATAATTATTGTTGCTATTATTACTATTAATATGGTTGGTCAGTTTGATTTTTGCTACCAAAGTATTTTTAATAGTAGTTATTATTATTATTATTTGTTAAACCTGCATTATAATTATTTTATATGTGCTACATTACTGTTTAGGCTAGGGTAACAGTACTTGAATTTATACAATTAACTTGATTACCATTGTTATTTGAAGACATAAGAGAAATTCCGTTATAATTTGCTTATTACTCAAATTGCCCATTATTATTTAAACCATAAGAATTCAAAAATGAATTAACATTTATTTGATTTTGATTCTTTGCTGATACTTATTATTATGATAAAAGATTCATGATGTTTTTTTGAATTTGTTTTTAAGAGTTAGGGGAGTTTGGTACACCAAATACATTTTTTAATTGATTAAGATTTGTCTAATTACTATTTTGGATATGAGTTATATTTTGTTAAGTTTATTAAATATTTTAATTTATTAAAGAGTTATTTTAAGTGGGAATTACTTATGATACTTTTGGTGGAGTATTTGGAGCAGAGTTTTTTTAGCTATTATACTAAGAGTTGTAATTAGAATAGTTAACTCCTGATGTAAATATGGATAATTGCTATTTATTATTTTGAAAAGATGAGTTATTTTGTTACGACTACTACATAATTTATTGCTAAAGAAAAGAATTATTATTAGCTTGTTAATTTTACACATTTATGACTTATATTTGTGGCACATTTTTGTTATTACTAAAGTAATTGTTTTAGAAGTTATTATTGCTCTAAATGATATTACTTTAATAGTTAGCTTGTTATTGTTAGATCTAAGAACCTTACTGAGTAGAAAAGTATTATGCATTGCTATTATTATTTTAATAATTATTACTTTGTGGAGCTTAAAATATTTAATTTAGACTTTAATGCTTTTAATAATTCATTTGTATTTACTATTGTTATTATTGAAGTGGTTGCTATTACTATTAACTAAAATATGGTTGCTGGCTCTGTTATTGTATTTATTACTAACAATTTTAGAAGAATTGCTAAGGTTCTTAGATTTATTGTGGGATGTTGCTAGGGTTTTTGAAGTTATTTACTTAATTTTAAATGTAATAAGAATTTTAAATTGTATTAGGGTTTGAAGTAGAGGTACTAAAGTAGCTATTATTCATAGGGTTTTTGTTTTAAATTATTTACTGTTAGATAGGCATTTTATAACCATTCTACATGTTAACATCTGTTTAGAGGTTGTAAGATATTACAGGGACATTGTTTTATACATCTAGTTAGCTTATTCTTTGTTAATTTTAAATGTCTTAATTTGTACTTCTTCTTGTAAAATCTGGTTAAGTTGATTAAGTGTATGACTATGAATGAGAAGATTATCTTACTGGAAGTTCTTCATCCATCACTTCATCACTGTTACCAGGATAAGTTTTAATTTACTAAAATATGAGTGGGTTAGCTGTTGAAAACATTTAAGGGCTATTGTTACGAGAAGAGAAATATGAATAATTTTCTTTAGATTCGTTGACTGAATAAAAAGTTGTGCATTTGGTTTCAGGAGTACCCTACTCAAACATATTGCTTTGTTTCTACAACTTACTACTACTCTCTTATTTTATTGATTTCAATGATTTTAATTTCCCATAAATCAATGGAGCTTTTTTAGGAGGTTTTTCTTCAATGAGGCTTCCTTTAATATTTTTTATTACAATTAATTTAAATAGTATTTGAAAATTGAATATATTTTTTATCTTCCTTTAATATTTTTTATTACAATTAATTTAAATAGTATTTGAAAATTGAATATATTTTTTATAGAAAAAATAAAATATTTTATATACCTAATATACTTAGGTGGTGGTTTTTCTTCGGAGAATTAGGTGAGGAGTAGTTAGACTGGCCTCTTGATAAATTAATTTTATAGCATGGTGATTTATCAAGATTCTTGACTTGGTCGAGGTTGTTTGCAGTTAAATTGTGAAGAGATAAATGAAAGTTGGATAGTTAATTAGAAATACAATTAAAAGATCTAATCTTTTAATTCCCCTGTACAAATTCAGAATCTAATTAATTAAGAGAAGTTAAAGAAGTAATAAAATTTTCACTTTTTGCTGAACCAAATTCGTCTAAATAACCCTGCTTTATTTTTTATTCTTCTTCTTCTTAATTTTTACTAAGAAAGGGGAGTTATATATTGTGTTAAACCAAATTTTAATTACATATCTAAGACTTCTGCTAAGACATTCTTAAAGTTTTTCATATAATTTTGGATAGGTTCACCATTAGTATAGTTTTAGTTCATAGTTTGTAGCAAGATTTATAGCTTTTAAATCTAATTAACTTATTCTGTGTTATGACTATGCATTTAAAGCTGTTCCTTTTCTAAGCCTATGCTGATAATAAGATCATTGCATACTAGTAAAATCTGTGAAATCTCTATGATATTAAGTAAAGTAGTAAGATTAATTTTTAATAAGGTTTTTTTATTAAGAGCAAAAAATATAGTTTATGGGGAATTAGGAAATTTAAAAATTATTTAAGTATTTCTTTAAAAAAATTGATTATTCGCCTATCATTTAGTTTGTTATTAAGCATTTATTTTCTACTTTTTTTATTTGATCAGATAAATTATTCCCCCACTTATTATTTTTGTGGTTAAATCTCTTTAATTAAATTTAATTACCATCAGACATCTTCTACATAACGAAGCATGAGTACATGAAATACAGAGCATCCTAGAGCAACTAAATTTTAAGCCTTACTCTTTCTGCTAACCCCAGCTAAGGAAATTATCTTGAGAGCTTTTTTATGTTTTGATTTTAAGAATTGCCATGCTAACATTAAAGAGTAATCCCTGAGGGTTATTTTTATATGTTTTATAAAATAAAACCTATGTTCTACTTTTACAAGTTCCTGTAAATGGATTCGTAATAGCGAGACTTAGATTACCATTGCTATATGCAATTGAGGATCTCTTAAAAAAATTAAAGAGAGTAGACTTCATCTATTAATTATTTAAAAATAATTTTACAACCCAAATTAAATGCAAAGGTTGATTTATTTATTTCATGCTTTTTGAGTAAAGCTCAATTACAAATTGATTTCATCAAAACAATGTATAATATTACCATATTAATTTTAGAAATAGAGCATATCGAATTTGGGTTTCTTTGTGAGTAATGCTATTTTTCCAAACTTATCAATGATATTTTACTCAACAAAATTATTCAAGAAGGAATTTGATGTCTGCATGCACTGTTTAAGAAGCTTTTTGTAGAATAATTTATTAATGATTATCTAATTTAGAAAATATTAGTACCTAAACAGCATTAAGTCTGATAAATGAAGGATACTAGAGATTAAAAATGGCCTCCTAAAGCTCATCTGCTAATTTTTTATGATCAAACTAACTATTAGTGGCGTTTCATTTAAAATATATTAAATAAGCAGAAGCTAGTAGAAATTTAAGTGAGATAAAAATGAATTCATAATCATAAATTGATTATCTTTAATTGAACAACTAAAATTATAAAAATATATGTACCAATGAGGATTCTTAAACTTTTCAATGAAATATTGTCCTAAATACTTTAGATTCTCTGAACAAAAAAAGCATTAAGAATAACTCTTGATGATTTTCATCTTAAGCTTTTCGAATCTTTTATTCATTTACCCTCACCTATTATCAATTAATCTATTTGCCTTTGATTTTTCTTTTTCTTAATTAGTTGTCCTATTGATGGCTATTCTATGAGATATTATTTTTTTGCTTATTTTTTTGCTTTTAAATTTATCAAATGATTTGTTTGCTTGTTTCCTTAGGTTTTAATTATCTTTATTGGCTAAGTCAATCAATCTGCCTTTTAAAAAAATAGTGAATATAAAAATTTTAATGATTAAAAAACATATGTTTAATATATCTAATAAATTTAACAATCTAATCTATCTTTATATATTATCTTATTCATCTTTAGAAGAGGATACTTACATAAAATTAACTTCTCAAAGAAAAGCTTATCCTATCATTCCATTTTTAACTTAAGATTTTAATAACCCTAGTTAATTTGGAGATATTAACAAATAATATTTATGTTACTTCTGAACTATCTCATCCACACAATCAAAAAATACAAATTTTTGTATTAATTAATTTTCTTAACTTACTTTTTTCTTAATTTTATTATTTTTAAAGGCCGCATTTTTACATAATTTAATATTGAGAATAAATTTAAATATGTATCAACATTAGTTGAATCTCTCAACAATCAACATCATTTCATATTTAGCTCATAAATATCAATTATTGCTATTTGCAATATTTATTTTTACGAATACAAAGTAAAAATTAAAAAACTAAAAAGTATTTACTGAAATAATTAATCAATTTTTTGTAAAATAAAAAAATAATTGAAGTATTTTTCTAATCTGATAAATTAATAAAAAATAAACATATTTTTAATTTATTTCATCTAAATTCAAAATAAAAATCCAACTCTGAATAATCAATAAAATTTTTAAGAAATTCTCACATAATAAGTATTTCCTTAATCATTTTTAAACAATACAGATTTTCAAAAATTTATTTTATTTCTTTATTAATGCTTTTTAAAATAAACTTTTACCAGCTTTGCCAAAAAAAAAATACCTCAAATACCAAAAATAATTCAAAATAATATTATGTCTTTATTTGTTTCTCTATAAAAAATAAGATAAAATATTAATATTAAAAATATCTTCATAAAATTTATTGAAAGATAATTTAAAAAACAAACAAACAAGAATTATTTAAAGTTATAAATAATAATTAATGATTTATCAATCAAATATTATATTTATAGTATGTCATTATGATAAAAAACCAAATATCAATTCGATAATGTTTTAACTTTTATTTCTAATTTAGCTCCATTTATATTAATATCATTACCATTAGAAAATGCTGTTTGAGCACTCAGTTTAATTTTATGAATACCTAGCTCTGGAATAACCTTTCAATATAATACTATAGGAGCCCATATATTATAAATCTCACCTTAATATGTACCAGCATAAAATATTTCAGGTAATCTGTTTTAATCTAGAGATAGTTATTTACCATTAATAGCAAATAATAAATAAATTGCATTTCCTTCAGTTTATTAAATATGTCCTTAAAGAAATATTTCAACCAAACTTTAATTTATATGTTTGTAGATAAATTAGGAGCTAAAATTCCTTCTTAGTTTGGTGCTTTAAATGGATACGACCATTCGTTTTATAACAATTTTATTTAATTCTTTTAAATTTCTTCAATTTATTGTGTTACATTACCAGACTCTACTCCAAATTTTTCAATCTTAAGACTAAGCTGCGTTATTTTTTATGATTATTAAGAATTAATACTCCTTTATTCTTAAACTTTGTATTCCAAGTTTATTAATTCATAAATATTAGTTAAATGCTTTTAAATTTAACCAACTTTTTCTAATATATCTTACTTTACATGTAAAATTTCAATTTTAAGATTAATATCTGTAGAGTTTTTAATCTAAAACAATAAATTATTCATATTTATTGAAGTTCTTTACCTTATCTTCCAACTGACATACATTTTATTATTCTATTTTATGTTTGCTCTTTGCATTCTTAGTTATTTAATTTATTCGTAATGAGATTTATTTATTCTAACTATCTATTTTAAGCTAATAGTTCATCTTTTAGGTATTATTCAAGTTGCTGAGATTAATCAAATGCTATTCCTGAACAGAAAGGATAGAAACTGATAACATACCTAAAAACAAAATAATATTAAAAAAACTTAAAGCATTTAGATTTTTGAATTTTTTGATTTCTTTTATATTTTAATTTTCTTCCATTTATCAAGAAAAATTAAAATTCTGAAAAACTGATCAAAGGATTTTTTAAATGATTAATTATTTTTTGTCATATTTATTATCTTTTTTAAAAAATTTATCAAAAAATAGGGTACTTTGTAAGAATATCATAAATTTTCTAGGTTTGCATATTTAATTGTTTCATTAAAATTATTAATTTAGAGTTTTTTAAAAGTAATTTTCTCTTTTTCAAAATATTTTCCTCAGATAATAATAATTTATTTCCTTTATTCCTCATTTTTATTGTAATTTTTGACTCTTACTTCTAATTAAATTAAAATAACTGCTACTCTTTAGATTTCTAATGAGTAAATGCCACCAAAATTTTAAGCATTCAATAGCTGGAGATCCTAAATAATTTTAGAGATTTATTTTTTTGTTCTCTTTAGCTTTTAGTAAAAGCAATATGTTGTAAAATTATGAAAATTTTATTTTTTGAGAAAATAAATAATTTATTTTTAAATATTGAAATACCAAATAAAAGCTTTTATTTTATTTTAATACAAATTTATATATTTATTAAGATAGATAGATAATGAACTAAGTTATCTCAAAGGGGACATTGTTGAACAAAATGATGTTGTAACTTATTATGAGAAATACCAACACTATTTTAATTAAAAATAAATAAATAAATATATTTGATATATTAATAAGAATTATTTACTTGACATAGTTAACTTTATTTCTGTGCATTTGGTAGGCTAATAAATTTTTTTCTTCTTTGTGGGATTTGATTGCATTGTATTTTTTCATTAATTGCTAATTATTTGAAAATTAAAATATTTAATACTTTTAAATTGCCAATTAAAAAAAATACAATCTAGAAGTTTTATGTGGCTAAAACTAATTGTCTCTATCTGTAACCTTCTTCTCCCAATATAGCTTTCATACGAGAAGCATAATTGCTAATAGGTCTATAATATTATTTGTAAATATGTCTGTATGTTCTGTGACCAAGAGTTTTTCCATTAGGTAATTCCAATTCTCCTCTTTCATTTAAAGTTGCTTTTGCTATCCTAGATAGATTTATTATTTAAAATTAAAAAAATACTAATTTTTAAAAAACAATATTACTTAATTCTATGAATTCTATATTTTTTTTATTATCTTAATCTTTCCTTCTTTTTGGCTTCTTCATCATCACCTTCTTCATCTTCCCATTCTTCATCATTATTTTACTTTTTAGCTTTGGTTGATTTCTTTTCAAGTTGAATTTCATCTTCATCTTCATCCTATTCTTTAATAGTATTCTTAACCTTATGCTTTTTAGATGTTTCTTCATCATCTTCTTCTTCATCTTCTTAATCAGATTCATTGCTATCAATGTCACTTTCCCATTCTTCACAGTCTTCTTCGTTATCTCCTTCTTTTTTGTTTTGAACAATTTCAATAACCTTTTCATGAAGAGCATTGTTTTATTTAAGAGTCTTTTGATATTCAACAGCTTCTTCGATTTGTGGAGTGAAATCATAAAAATCAGCATATTCATCAAAAACAGTTGATTACATAAAGCAATGACCCTTATCTATCATATGCTTCTTAACAGCTTCAGGAGTCTTTATTACAAAAAAAAATGAGCAAATAAATTCCAATCATAAATTACTCAAAAAATCTAATTTTATCTTTTTTTTGATGATAAAAATAGATATTGAATAGATTGCTTAATAGAATGCAAATTATGTTTGATAATAGTTTACTGTAAATTGCTTGCAACCCTTATTTTCACAAAGAATACATAAGAATGTGATATTAATCTTTTATCCTAAATGCTCTAGTAAACCCTTTTTATCTTCACAATACTTTTCTTCACTAATAAAGAAACTGTGAGCTTTATTCATATGTTCTAAGTTCCTAAATTGTAATAAAAATTTCATTGATTAATTAACATTTGCTTGATAATATTTTAGGAGTTAAAAAAAATGCAAATAAATTACTTTTCAATATCAGCGGACTTTTTATCACAGAACAAACAAACAGTTTAATCTTTATCAGTAGTAATTACAGGTGCCTTAGGGGTTTCCTTAACATCTGATGATGGGTTTTATTTTTTAGATTCATAGAGCTTTTCACTTTCCTTATGCTTCTTTGAAATCACATGTGCTTTAAAAGTGCTTTCAGTGTTAAATGACTTGCTTTAATAAAAATATGAAGAATTAAAATCAATTTAAATCTATCGAATAAATGCTCTAAATAATATTTATAATTCAATTTATTCCTGCAATATTTTCTTTTATTTTTAAAAAATTGAAAATTCCTTTAAAAAAATTATTTCTAGTAGTACTTGCAAGGGATGCATTTGAAATCATCAGCTAACTAAACTCCATTTTTGGTTGATTGGATTGACTTCTTTTGTTAATCAATAATTTCTAATATTATAATGATTGTTAAGTTTTTAAATAATTAGAATTAAGTTGTAATTGTTAAATTCTTATTTAATTTTAAGTTGATTTTTAAAAAAGTGTACATTTTTTCTTTTATTCAAATTATTCAGGAGTAGCAGGAACAAGATCAAGCATTCTTCTTTTAATGTTATAAAGATGCAACTCGCTTTTGTAATGAACTTTATATTCCTTATCATTCTAAAATTGCAAGAGACATTATGCACAAAAATAGTCTCCTGTTGCTTTAATAATCTAAAGACCTCCATTTGTTGAAATAGAGTTATTCAATATACTTTGACTCATCTGCTTTTAATAATTTTGTGTTTGCTTTTGAAAGAGATCAATTTTAATTTTGTGTTTTTTTTTCTTTCTTTTAATTACAATACTTTTGGATATTGTTTACCAAATGAAGCATGTATTTAATTCTAAGCTTAAATATTTTTTTTAATAAATTCTTCCTTATCCATTCCATTCATTATATCTAGTAATTTATCAATATGAATTTTTCTACTTTCAAATACCAATTATAATAATTAATTCTTTTCTATTCATTTAGCTCTTTCTTAAAATTAATTTTAATCTTAATTCTAAATTCTACTTGAAATTATTGTATATAAAAATTATAATTTTATATTTTTAAATGAAATTTTAGTCTTTTCTAATTTTTTCATTTATTTATTTATTTAAAATTTCATCTTTTCAAGAAAAAATCAGGTACTCAACATTATGTTATTTATAGGATTAAAACATAACTTAAATATAGAAATGTCTTTTATGCCTTCATTAAACCCATCTTCTAAAAAAATTTGTTAATATGTCTAAAATTAATATAAAAATAATAACCTTAAAACATAGACAAAAAAAAAAGAAAATTAAAATTATAAATGGTCTTAAGTATTTGTCTTTGATCAAAAATCTTAAATTATTTTCATTTAATCTCTAATGATTCTAATAATAGGTTAAAGTACTAAAAGAAAATGGATCATATCTATTTTTAATATGCTAAAATGAATCTGGAAAAATAATATAAAGATATCGTCAAAATTAATTTAAAAAAATATTGAAAATCACATTTATTAGTGGTTTTAAGCATTTGCTTTTGATCAAAAATCTTAAATTATTTTATTATTTTCATTTTATCTCTATAGACTCTAATAACCTGAAATACTAAAAGAAAATGGATTATATTTTTTTTTAGATAAAAAATCTCTAAAATGGATCAATTTGATACTAAAAAAACATAATAAAGATCCCAAATAAAACAAAAAAAATTATTGAATAATCACAATAATGTATTTGTAAATTTTCAATAAAACTATGTCTACTCTAAAATAAATACTCTAAATACTCATTATTTAAGGCTCAATAAATTGGTATCATGACTTTCAAAAAAGATCTTTTAAAATAAATAATTTTTTTAAACTGTGAAGATAAAGGTGATAGTATAAATGAATATTTAGAGTACATTTCAAAGATAAAAAATTTTGAATATCTTACCAATTACATAAGAAAGAATAGTTTGTAGTGTTTAAAATTTTTAAAAAATAAAAGCGGGATAAGTGTGAATAATTATTGATTTCTAATTTATTTATTATTTAAATTTTAAATCTTCTCTTCTTATTCAATAATAGAAACTTTAGATTTGACATGAATAGTCTGTCCTGAATAATTTTTCTAAGTCAAATATAAAAATTATTTTATATTTTTTCAGTTTTAATTTTACTATCTTTATGCTATGTTCCTTCTATAAAATGAATAAGCTGATATAGAGAGAAGGCATTTTTTAAAAAAATAGAAAATATTTTTCACTTCTTACCAATAAATTTATTTATTGGTAAACATATTCAATTAATTTGATGTAACAATTGATTATCTTTTTAAAAATTTAAATTTATGTACTCTAAAAAAAGAATTTTTTTCTATTTTTCAAATAACATTTAAAATAGAAAAAAAAATGTTTGAAGGTGAGGCTGGCTTAGGTTGAGAAAAGTTTCAAAAAAATTTAACATAAATCTTCATTTACAGACATGTTTAATTTAGAAGTAAAATAAAAAGTAATGTCTGTGTAAAATATTTGGAATAGATTTGGTGGTTTGAACTCTAATCATAATCATCTAAATTTTTTATTTGCTTGTTTAAATAGAAAGTTACATATGAATAGCTTTATATTAATTTTTAAATGTGTTAGGAATATAAATAATCTAAGGATTAGTATCTGATAAAGTTTGTCTCTTCTAATAAATTCTAATTTTTGGGCTAGTCATTTGTCTAATACAACGAATTCAGGTATTTAATAATGAGCAGGTCAATGCGAAATTTTAGAAACTCAAAATAGTAAGTTATAGAAAATGAAATATATAAATTTAAATAATTTAAAAAATAAAAAAAATTATTGGGAATTTATAGGGGTTGCTTCTTTTTTGTTTATTAGGTTGAGAGATATTTTGAAGCATTGTTAAATTTGTTCTTTTGAATTCTTAATGTATTTAATTAAGAATAAAATTTAGTAGGATTAATTTATATTTAAACGTATTTTAATATTCAAATGATTTACTTGGTTCTTAGATTACTTGGTCGATTGATCAGTTAGAAATTTTAAGATTCTTGATCAAATATCTAATTTTTATCTAAACCGATTGAGAAGATATGACTTTAATTAAAAGTTCGGTTATTTGATAGATAGATAGAAAACATATTTAGAGAAAATGAGAAATTGGCTATTTTGAAAGTGAAATAAATCTATAAGAAAAGAAAGATAATAATAGTTGAAAAAATGGAATAAGTTGAGATGGTATAGATAGATTTTAAGATTCAGTAAAGTAGAAAGAAGATAAGAATGGTTTGAGTTGTGAATAATGTGATAGAGCAATCAACTTTTTGATGTAAAGGGGATTGGTGGAATTAAATCTTGGGTTCAACTCTTAATTAAATTTAAAATGTAAATAATTTTAGAAAAGAAAAAAGATATATGAAAAGGTAGGTAGTGCGAATTAAATAGCTATTTGATTTTGTTTGTTTGATTGTGTCTTTAAATGGCCTTGTTTGGGATAAAATTTTATCGTAAAATTAAAATTGATTAAAAATTAAAAAAAGTAAAATAATCCTACTCCTCAAAAAGAAAAGCCTTTTTTAATATAACAAAATTAAGAGTAAAAGAAAACTGTATCAATAAATAAAGAAATAAATTATTAGTATATTAACTAGATAAATAAACTCAAAAACACATACAGTCAATTAAATTTAATATTTGATAAAAAAACTTAAAGAAAAATCAGAGGTATTAACAAACGCAAAAAAACTTCAATATTCAGTAAAAAAAAAATAATATAAACATTTATTACATTAAAATCTAAGCAAAAATTAAAGAAGGACAACTAAACGATCTTAATAGCTATTTCCTAAACAAAAATTTATATATTAAATAAGAAAAAAAGCAAGTCAATAATTTAAGTAAGAATAGACTACTATTCTTTAGCATAGATGCAGGATATGCAATTAACATAGATCCAAAGTGCATAAGACTTTGCCTACACTGTCATACACGCGTAGAAGATATTGATAGGATAAAGCAATAGGTTTTGTGCAGGATATTTAGTTATAAAAGGTGAGTAAATTGAAAAATTTATTCCTGAAAGCACAGGCATATCAAGCCTGACTGAGCAATAGAAAAGCAATATTATAGAGGTTCAGCCATACTAGTACGTATTGCCTGGGATAATAGATACTAATGTGACAATTCACATAGATTCTTAAGACCAAGATTGGATAGACAATAAGCATCTCACAATGCTTGCACTGAAATACGGAATCACTACATTTGTAAATTAATCTTTGCATAGTAAATTATAGAGCAACACAATAAACGAAAGCTCAAATATTCGAAATGAGCTATAAGGGAAAAATGAGTAAAATATTGTTTAGGATAGCAGTATTTCAAAGAAAAAAGACCAAAATAAATTAAATAATACAAGGACTGCTGTTGCTATTGAGTAGAATTAAAATATAATAAAAAATTAATAATCAAGTTAAATTTTGAATGAAGAAAATGAATGTAAAACGGTCGAACACACTCAAGGTGACGAAAATCATAATTAAAAAATTACCAATTTATAAAATATTTAAAAGACCACTTATAATAATCAAAAGGGAGATTCCTTGTATGATTTTCAGTTCGAAGATAAAATAAACCAATAAAGCTGGTACGAACCTGCAATAGATTCTCATGTCTCTCCAAGTGGGATGGAGCTTCAAACAAAATTTAAATAAAAAAATAAAAATATTCAATAAGATAATAATGCCTTCTAATTATTATTTTGTGATTGCTTCAATATCCATATTCCGGACAAATAGGAAATTTTGCCAATACAAATGAATAGAAAAACAGCAACAAATTAAAACTATTTAGAAATGCAAACACCTAAGCAAAGAAGCGAGCTCAAAATATAATCTAAGTCATTCGAGTGTAGCAGTAATTAAGACCAGTAAACATACTTTTTATCCCCTATTTAGAAATAGTAACACAATTTGACTTCTAAAAATATGATAAAACTCTATACCTCACCACCCTTCTTACCAAACATATATCATTTCACAAAATACGAATTCGTAGCTGCATATATTAAAAGTATTTATGAATAGAGAGTGAAAAGAAACATAGAATTTTAGTTAGATTTTTCCTCTTCCTCTCCTGGTGATTTTAGTAGCTTTTTAAAAGATCATGAAAAATCAAACCAGTTTGGAAGCTAAGAAGAGGATAGCTAAGAGAAACTATTCTAGCCTAATCAATTTAAATTTAAGCTATTTAATTTTTAAGAAACTCAGTAGCAAGCTGAGTCTTAAAATCCTTTTGAGACCTATTCTCAATATCAAGCTAATAGTAGTTAGAAAGACAATAGATAGGAAAACATTTAAAAAGAACTACCAAAAATAAGCTAAAAATCTAGCAGCGAAAGATATCTTTACAATAATTAATTTTAGTTGAGCATCATTCCAGAAGTTCACTCTTGCTAAACAGAAAACCCTCACAAGACACATTAAGAAATAACTGAATCACAAATTAAAGCGTCAAACAATCAATTTACTAGCGGATCTTTGAGTAGTTAGATAATATAGGCAGCTTAAAATTAGAATTTAAAACACAACCAGCAATCTATTTTAATGCAAGAAGAAGGTATTTCAGAAAATTAATTTACAAAAGTAAATTAAAAATCTGACGCTGTCTAAGTATAAACTATAATTTCATTAGATTTTATCAAGTAGCAATCTAACTAATAAATAACTGATGACCATTATCTATAAAATCAAAATCAATAAGCTAATCTATTCCCTCTCAACTAAGCTAAGACTCTCAAAAAATATTCTTCAATAGATACTGATAATCCAAATGAAGATCAATCACAATAGAATAGATTTCTCAAATCTAATAGCCAAGAAAATTTATAAAGTTAAAAGATAGAAAATACTAGCCAGGAAAATGAACTATAGTATTAACTAGAATAGAAAATATATGAAGAAAATCCTAGTAATTAACAGCCAGTTTACAATGAAAAAGGATCTGATTTAGGAAAAGACATTTCTTAGAATGTTCAAGAAAAAGATTTGCAAAACCAATAGCAATCACTTCAAGATGAAATTAAAAGTGAAAATGACAATTTGATAGCCTACACATCAACGCAAACGCAAATGTCGGGCAATATATAAAAGTGTAAAAAGTTATAGAAAATAGAAAATGAAAGAGTTGAAGAATCAAAAATTTAATACAAAAATACCCAATAAAAAGAATAGAAAAAGTAGTTATTATAGGAGACTGATCCACTTATATTTTTTATTCATCCTTCCTCTTAGCAGGGTGATAATAATTTATCTCTCAGCAGTCCCTTCAGATAGCACTAATTTAATGAAAGGCTGCACAATAGGTATCCTCCCAAATTAGGTGGCGATGCATTGAGAGCTCCCTTTGAAAAAGACTATGATGAAACAATAAATTATCTAAAAACAGTAGAATATGATTAAGAAGAATACAATGAAGAAATGAAATAGATTTTATATGATGTTTTTGAAGCTAGTAAAGAAAATAGCAAATTGTACACAGATCACTTAATTTCTCACTCTTAGCTGTCTGACTACAAAAGCGATTTAATGGATGAAAATGACCAAGGTGAGCCTTACAAGTTTCAATTAAAAAAATAAGCTCTCACTTGGCCTTAACCTTAATTTAATTTAAGTAAGATTTTAAAAAACGTATTTTACATGAAAATATTTATTATATAAGTTGGTTATTTTATCAAAGAGAGATTAATTTAATCAAATCAAATTTAATGTTAATTCATTCCTTCATTCCTTCATTATTGATTATTTCCTTTATTAATTAAATCACCTTTTCTTCACATACAAATTTACTACCAAAGCAAGAAAGAAGATCTCAATCTTAATTAAATTTTCTAAATTAAAATCTTCTTAAGTCGATAGATAGATAAATAAATAAATAGATAGATAACAAACAAACAAACTAATAAAATAACTAACTAACTCTCTAACGTTATAGGCCTAATTTAATTTTTCTTTAATTCTTATTTAATTAGTGAATAACAAACAAACACTAGTTAGAAAATATTTAATTCTTTATTGAATTCCCCCCCATCTATAAAAAAAATACAAATTTCATAATAAAACTTTGTTGTTATTTCTTTAAGATTTAATTAAATTACCTTAAAATAAAATAACAGACTTTGACAAAGAAAGGTATTACTTTAATTAAGAGTGTAACAATTATAGCTGTGAGAAAAATCTCTAGAACAACTAAACGGAAGTTGAAATGGAGATACCTTACTTGGCTGATTCATAGATACTTGTGAATGACGAAATAAGAGAGTCTATTTAAAATATCCATAAATCAGTCATTCAATTTGAAGATACAGAAACTGAAAAAATGCAATAGCTGTAATAGCAATTTGACACACCAAAAGATATAAAAGAAAAGTCAAGTCCTTTGAAAGAATTGCTAGATACTGATAAGAATTAATTGAATAGCTAATAACATAAGGTAATTATGATTAGGATGAACTCTGATAACTTGTACAGCGAATAAAAAAAAGATATCTTTAGTCAATAGTAGTAAAGAAAAGATAGCAGAAATAAAATGATTGAAGACTACGAAGAAGGTATCAATAAAGAGTAAAGTCCTAAAGATGATAATGAAGTAGAATAATAATCTAAAGAACCATAATTTAGATTTTAATAATAAAAAAATATATCTTAAAATAACAGTGAATCTAAATGCATCAAAGATCAGCTTTCCCCAATAAATTTTGTGCAATATGGTAAATTAAATCTTATTAAATTTAATTAATTTTCATTATTAAAATAAGATGGAGAAAGCAGCTATGAGGGTGGAAAAAACAATGAGCCAAATGTTAAATTAGATAATGACAATTTAATTATATGGAAAAATAGTCCTTTATTCAAAACAAGCCATAAATAATTTAATATTTAAGAAAAGTAATCACCATTTTAGGAGATAAAAGCTGATAATAGCGCTCGCAAAGAGCAAAAAGATAAAGATTTGAATTTACTAGATTTGTCTCTTAATAAAAGATTTTCTGGTTTCGAGGGTATAATGGGTGTAAAAAAAGCTAAATCAATCGTTGAGAACAGTGAAGATGACTTAGATCATTCTTCTTCCTTCTCAAATACAAACAAAAATATAAGCGAAACAAAAGCGGAAGCACAATTTAAATAGGAAAATGATTATTCAAATAATTCATTAAGCGAATCTTTAGATAATTCTATTGTTTCTATTAAAAGATTAGAGTAAAAAAATATTATAATTTAGCCAGAATATTAATACACTAAGAATAAAATATATCCTAATGAAGCTATTTCTAATTAATTTAAGGAAGAACAAAATATTTTTCTTCAGTAAAACTAAGCTGATTAAGAAGGGGAGGCTTGCTAAAGTTAAGTAAGACGTAGAAATTTTACTATACAAAAACTGGAAACGAGTAACTAAAATATAGCATCTTAAAACTTAGTTTAATCACAATTAGAAATCTCCAATAGAAATAATTTACTAGGGAATTAAGAAGTAATGACACAATCTAACAAAAATTCTTTACCACTTGAAAATTAAAAAGGCGGTGCATTTAATCTTCCTTAAATGTAAATCAATCCAAATTTTAAAGGAGAAGATTCTTTAACTAAATCTAGTTTGAGTTTATTTGAAAGGAGATAAAGAAGTTAAATCTAAAGCATCAATCTTGACACATCTAAATAAATCACCTAGCATACATAAATAAGTTACAATCCCAAAATTGATTATTTACATTTTTTGTCAGCTCGACCTTTCTTTTGGGAATACTATGCTCTTCAATTATATTCTCAAGTCTTCCGCAATTTACTTACAACAAGCTTTGAAGCAAGCGATAAATTTAATTATTCCAGTAATTTATCTCCTTCACCCTACTTTAATTAACCATAGTAGAATATATTAACTCTAGAACCAGATAATAATAAAATAGTTTCTAAAAATTAAGCTTAATCTTAGAATTAAATACAATAAATTTCAAGTGCTTGGAAAGAAAGAGCACTTAACACCACGACTAATAATTAAGCTAGAAGAAAACAACATAATAATTAAATAGCTACATTTATCTTTTAAAATATTTCTAATGGACTTAGTATTGTTCGTATATTCTCAATGAAAAAGGTTTATGAAGAAATTGTGAACATTTATTCCGAAGTAAGTTGGCCATTCTTGTTCTTTGACTCTACTTAAATAACTACAGGTGACTCACGTTTTAAATCAGAACCAGCCATTTAAAATTTATAAAATAAGCAAATCTTACAAAGCAGTCTCTTTAATAACTAAAAATTAATTAGTATGGTAGGTTCTTTCCACTTTACAGTGCCTGCTAAATATAAATTCTTTTCATAAAACTAAAATTTAAGTGCCTCCTAGCAAGCTTAATCTATTCACAATATGACACAATAAGCTGATTACTTCCCTGGCGATTTTTAAAGAGCAATCAATGGTTTATTTTCCCTAGGTGGATAATTGCCTTCTTTATGGACAATAGCTGTGTCATAAAATCAATCTAATTAAATTTAATAAAAATCAAAAAGTCCAGTTGCTAACAGATCTAAGTCTTCTTCATTTTCATTTGGATTAAACGCATAAAGAATTTAAATTTCTTTACCTAGCAATAATTAAAATCCTAGTATATTCAAGCAGCACCAAGGAGAACCAATAGAAGAAAAAATACAAGGCAGCGATGATAGCTTAAATAATGAGCTAAATATAGAAAATGAGCCTTTTGCTTAGAATATGGAATAAATAACTAATGAACCTAGCAATGAAATTACCATTTTTAGAGAGCAAAGAAAGAAATCTTCATTGAACCTAAAAGAAAAAGAGGATTTAAATATGTGCATTAAACAGATGATAAAATAAAAATAGCTTGATAATTTAACAAACAGTGAAAACCAGAGTCCAGTATCTAGTAAGATGGATGATATCCTGGATATTAACTCACCAAATAAACAAATGTTCTAGATTCAAGAAGATATGATTAGTATAAAAAGTGAATCTAATCACTCAACACCTAATAAGAGAACTCATAATACTTCTAGAAAGTAACTAACTGAGTAGGAAGAAAAGTATCTTGTGAGAATAGCTGATGTGCTCTCAAGAAACCCAGCAAAAATATGCAATTTAAAATAAAAAGGAGCATTAGAAGAAGGTAAGCATGCTGACTTAATAATATTTGATCCATTCAAAATATATGATTTTTCTGCCTAGATTGACGAAAAATAAAAATTCCCTGCTTAGTTGCATATACTAAATAGCTAAAAAGTATAAGGAAAAGTAGTTTCTACATTTTTAAGAGGAAAAAAAATATATGACAACCAAAAGTTTTATCTTGATGAATTCAACCCAATATTTAAACTTTGAACAAAATAAATAAATAATCTAATTAAATTAAAAGTATATTATTTAAAACCAAAATATTCCAACTAATTTTAACTCTCTCTCTCTCCCTCTCCCTCTCTCTCAATAATATATTTATTACTCAATTTTCAAAAATAAATCAATCACTCCAAAATGAATGAACCAACCAACCTTTCTTATTAACAATCATTATTACTTCTATTATAGTTTCATGTTATTTTAGTCTACTATCTTTAATTTAACAAACCCTTACCCTTTTTAATTTTTAAAAAGAAATCCTAAAAATAAAGAACTAATAAATAATATGGCAAATTTATGATAAATCAATTTATAATTCATGTTAAAAAATAACAAATTTGTAAGTTAGATATTAATTTAAGTTATTCTGTATTTCTTTCTCCAAATCAAATGATATTTCTTCATTTTTTTCTTCTTCTAAAATTAATTTCTGCTTAACTTTTATTCAAAAAGATTAATGCTTTAAATAATTACTTATAGAAATATGAATAATCATAAATAAACATTAATATTTAAAAAATAAAATTATAATAATTAAATATTATCCATTTTAAAAACAAAATGTTGATCTTTTAATTATTATTGTTTATTTCTCTAAGTCAAATTGTCCTTCATGCTCTATTTTCTATAAATATTAAATAGACTATAATAAAAGATATACTATTTAAATTTTATGTAATCAAATAATCAAGAATAAAATATCTTTCTTTAAACAAGTAAGCATTAAATTTGTATAAGTATTACTATTAAATTAAAAATATTGATATAGTAAAATTAATAAGGATTTTATTTAATTAACTAAGATATTGGCTATCCCTATGTAAAATTGTATATCTTCCTACCTTTTTTCAAGATCATTAATTTATGATTAACTAGAAAAATTATATTTTAATACACATTATATACAAGCAAGTATCAATATTGCAAAAGATTAATAAACAAAAAATAATTCTTATTTTAAATGTAAACAAAATAATTCATTTGACTTATCATCTGCTTTATTTTTTATATTATATTTCTTACAGCATTTTTTTGAATTATAATTATTTGCATAAATAGAAAAGAAAGATATTTTATTTAACTATTTTTTTATTAAACAAGAAGAATTAAATATAAAAAAAATAATTAAATAAGTAAAGAAAAAAGGTTAATGTAAGATAAAGAAATAAATGAAGAAAATTACATTTTTTTCCAAAACAAATTGTAATGCTTAACTATCTAAATATAATAAAAGATTTTTGAATTGAACATGTATGCTATGATTAGATAAAAAAGAAAAAAGAATATTTGATTTTAATTTTCACAAAGCAGAATTTATCTGGTTACTTGTTTACTTAGTATTAATTATGATATTTTTAAAATTTTTAGGGAATAATGACACTTTTTTGTTGATTTGATGATTTATTAAAAAAATAGCTCAGAAACAAATTGTTATGTTTAACAATCCAGAGATAATAAAAGATTTTTGCTTTGAATATGCTATGATGAGATAAAAAAGAAAATTCATTTTAATTTGCAAAAAACAGAATTTAGCTGGTTAATTGATGTTAATTATGATATTTTTAAAATTATTTGGGAATAATTACACATTTGTTGATTTGATAAATTCATAAAAAAATAGTATAGAAACCAATTGGAATGTTTAAAGATTGAGAGATAATAAAAGATTTTTGATTTGAATCTGTTATCATTAGATAAAAAAGAAAAAAGAATATTCGATTTTAATTTTCACAAAGAAGAATTGAGCTGGTTACTTGGTAATAATTTGGATATTTTAAAAATTATTTGGGAATAATGACACTTTTTTGTTGATTTGATAAATTAATAAAAAAATAGATAAATATTTTGATTTTTGATTGATTCGCTTTTTTGAGGATTCCTTTCTTTTATGCTTGAAATTTCTTGAGCTTTCTATGTTATTAAAATTCAAAAATCAAATATTTTTTTCTCAAGAATTTATTAGTGCGACATATTTTATATTAAAAAGGCAAATTACTGTATTGTATCTTTCTTTAATTATAATAAAATCTGCTATAACTAAGTTGTAACAAAAAATAGGAAAATAACAAAAAAAATCACAAACTCAAAAATGACTAAGCTTAACATTGGAGTATTATGCCTTCAAGGAGGTTTCATTGAGCATTTTGAATATTTCAGCAAGATCTCTAATCAAATTAATGTTGTTGATGTTAGATATGCTGACTAATTGCCTTCTTTAGATGCCTTAGTTATTCCAGGAGGTGAATCAACAGTCCAAGGTATTCTTTTAGAGAAATATAACATGCTTCCTGCTTTAAAAGAATTCGTTCAAACTAAACCTGTCTGGGGTATCTGCGCTGGTGCTATTATGTTAGCTGAAAAACTTACTAACTCAGCAATCTTAGGAGCTCAAGAAGTCAAGCAATCATCATAACCCCTTATTGGAGGTCTTTAGGTCACAATAAACAGAAACTACTTTGGACGTTAAATTGACAGTGCTGTCAGAAAATTCAAATTGACAGAAAGAGCTAGAAACTTTGGACTATCTGATGTCTCTCACTTCATTAGAGCCCCTGCTATTTTATAAGTTGACTCCTCTAAAGTTGATGTACTGGCTACTCTTGAAGAAAAGGGTTAATCTCCTGTTATTGTTGCTGTTTAGTAATTCAACATCTTAGCAACAGTTTTTCACCCTGAAATAACTTAAGACGACTACACCTGGCATGCATATTTCTTAAATATGGTCAGAGCTAATTTTGTTAAGGTAGAAAGACCCGCTCATTTAGAAATACTTTACAAGGTTAAAGAAGATGCCCCAGTTAAATATTCCTGGTCTGTTAAAACTGCTATGTTAAAGTACTTGAAGGGTGGTGTTATTATGGATGTCGTTAACTCTGCTTAAGCCAAAATTGCTGAAGCTGCTGGAGCTTGCGCTGTTATGGCATTAGAGAAGATTCCAGCTGATATTAAAGCTGATGGTGGAATTGCTAGAAGCTCAGACCCTAAAATGATTACTGAAGTTATGAATGCCGTATCCATTCCTGTAATGGCTAAGGCTAGAATAGGTCACTTTGGAGAAGCATAAATCTTAGAAGCTTTAGGAGTAGATTGTATTGATGAAAGTGAAGTTTTGACTGCTGCTGATAGTGAAAATCACATTCATAAGCACCCTTTCAAAGTCCCTTTTGTTTGCGGAGCAAAGAACTTAGGAGAAGCTTTGAGAAGAATCTCAGAAGGAGCTGCCATGATAAGAATGAAAGGAGATGCTGGTACGGGCAATGTCGTCAATGCTGTTTAACATACAAGAACAATATTCAAAGAAATTAAAAGATTATAGTATATGAGGGAAGATGAACTTTACTCTTTTGCTAAAGATAATTAGGTACCAATTGATTTAGTTAGAGAAGTTAGATAATTAGGAAGATTACCAGTAGTTACATTTGCTGCAGGAGGTATTGCCACCCCAGCTGATACTATTATGTTAATGGAATTAGGTGTTGATGGTGTTTTTGTTGGTAGTGGTATCTTTAAATCAAGTGATCCTGATGTTAGAGCAAGAGCTATGGTGACTGCTTGCTCCTTCTACAGAAACAAATCTTTAGTTGCTCATGTTAGTTCTGGATTAGGAAAGCCTATGGTAGGCATTTTAAGCAAAGGAGAAACTTACGCTTTTGGTAATGTAGATGCTAAGTTGTGAAGAAGAAAGAGAACTAATAACATAAATCAATTTACAAAAAATATCTATTTAACTATTACTAAGTTTAATTAATTATTAAAAAAAGTAATATTTGTTAGATTTTACTGATAAATTAATAGATGGTAAGCACAGCAAAAGATATTTGATATTATAGCAGTTGAATATAACTAAATTAATAACTCTACAAGTAAGTAAATCATTTACATTAACTTGAGATAATAATTCAGACTAAACACTGACTTAAAACCATTTATCCTATCATCTCTAATATTACTAATTTTTATCTGTTCTGTCCATTTTTTATTTTTATTTTTAAAAAAAATAAAATTGTTAAATACCATCTTTCTTTTGAAAATTATTTTTTGAAATATTTGACTAAATTAATTACTTCCATAAAATAGCAAATAGAAGTTAGCAATTATTTTATTTTTATTTAAAGATATATTTAGATAATTTTTAGCTGGATCACAAAAATAATAATAACTCATTAAAAGCTTTAGAAAATAATTTTTTTTAAATATTATTATGTTTTATATATATATATATATATATGTATAGCACCCTAGGGTACTACCTTTTTCAAGGCTTTACGCTGAAATTTTGGATATTAAATTAGATATTTTAATTATTTTTTACCTAATTTTTTTTTTCAAAGTAAAAAAATAAATTTAATATTTATCAAATCAATTATGATAATCTTGAATAAAATAAATTAAATTAAAAAAATGGTGATATTACAAAATAAAATTTTGTATTTAGATTTTAAAAATAAATTTAGAGAAAATATTAAGCAAATAAATAAATAACATATATTGTTTAATTAAAAAGAAATAATTAGATAAATATTTATTTATGAATGAATAAAATCATTTTTATTTACTAATTCCCAAATCAGGGACATTTTTTAAATCTGAGAGTTAATAACGAGTTAAAAATACTTTGAATTCTTCAAAATCATCATCTTTAGTGAATTTAATTAATTATTTATTTGTAGAATCAAACAGTAAGCCAGGTGTTTTTTCTATTACATCAATCAATGAGGGATCCTCTCTTGGTTTTACTTTGAGGTAATCCAAAAGATATTTTTTCTTTGGTTGGTTGTTGACTTTACTGCCACCTTCTGTGAGTGCACTTCCTTTTTGTTTGCTTTTATCTTTTGTACTTATTTCATCATAGAACAATAGTAAATCGTCAACAGTTGCTACCATCCAGCATTCTTTAAATGATTTAGTAACGCTACCAACATCTCTCATAATTTTAAATTTCTTCTAGACAAGTGGGTGTTAATTGATGCTAATATCTTTAAAGTTAAAGTTGATAACATATTTGATAACATCTTGCCAAGTGAGGGCACTTGATGTGTTAATAGTTTTTTTAATTGAAGATTAGTCATCTTCATTTATAATTTTAGCAATGCTAAAGTTTTCACCAGATTCTTTAACACTTTCAAACTTAACGAAATTAGCCAAGCTTTGTTCCATCAAAGGATGTTTTCCATAAGTTTCTTAATGCTTAGTCAAATAAAGTTAGAACACCTTTTAAATCATTTCAAGTCTAATGCCTTTTTTAATTAAAAATGAATAATTTTTTCTTTAAATAAAATAAAATTTTACCTTCCATTTTTCTGGCTTCTTCCCAGTAATTTAAAATTTGTTAGCCTAACTCTTTTTATTCTTTGATCATATCAAAAGCTGCTTATCTAAACTTAATTTCAACATTAAGGAGATCCTTTCTTTTTAACTTGAGCTTATTATCATAAGCATCCAAAGCCATCATCTATTAATATAACTAAGAGTACGAATTATTCTTTTTAAGTGTATATTAAGTAGCTTTTTCAAGTCTCTGCTATTAGTCTGTAATGTTATTTCTTAAAAGCTTTATTTTCTTTTCAAATTCTTCATTTTCATGGAAAATCATATCTTTAATAATATTTTTTTCAAGATACATCACAAGAGTTTACACATTCTTGCCTAAACTTTAGTTTAACTCATCAGTCTCTTTCAGAGCTTAACTTAATGTTGGATACCTTTTGGTTTCATTAAAAAAATGTAAATTTTAACAAAAAACATTTTAGACATTAAACTTCATTTTAAAGCACAGATTTATCATCCAAATTCTAATTAATTATTTTTAATGCTAAAGGTATTTAAAGTATGTGTACCAGTCTGATTGTTGGTCTGAAACATCTCTCCAACAACTACTCAGTTGAGGAATTTTTGTTGAAAAAAGCTTGGAGTAACTTTATTCTTGATCTCTTCTTTCTTTAAAGAATCTTAAAACTTAAGCCATAGAATCCTATGATATTTTCATTCTTTTTTCAACCTTGAAGTAAATAGCATCAATGATATTTTTGTGAATGGTAAGGAATGAAGTTCTTCTATCATCCCAATTTTTGAGCTAGTTGAATGACTTTTTACATAGAATAAAAGTACATCAATAATTATTTCAAAGAGTTAAAAAGAAAAACAACAAACCTCTTTTTTTCTTTCCTTGCAAACTTGCAAAATTGCTGAATCTCTGGAATTTCTATCTTCAGAAAGTGTTTTGAGTAAATTAGAAGTTGCCCCTGTTACTGCAGCTGTTAGATTGTTAGCTGCTACTAGTTTAATGTTAGACATTAGACCCATTTCTTAGGTTTTTTACTCTTATTCCTTAGACTCCTACTTGCTTTCTTCCTCTCTATTTTCTTAGTATTCATGCTATTCTTCTCTTTCTTCTTGATCTCCATGATCTTATTCATGTTCCTATCTTACTTGTTCACTATCGCTCATGTTTTTTAAATATTTTTTTGTGTGATGCTTTAGACCTTTAAAAGTGCAAATTTTAATTATTTATTAAATAAATTATTAGATATTTTTACACTATGAATAAATAAATAGTGAAGTAATACAATCAACTTATCAATATTTTAATCTGATTGACTTGGATTTTACTCTCTTTAAACAAATACTTGCTTGTTTGATTGATTGAAGTAATTTGATTTTAAAATAACAAAATTTATTTATTTTTTTGAAAATTTAAGATTGATTCAAATATTTACCATAAAGTAAAAAAAAAAAAAATTAATGATACAAACTATTCAAACAGACAGAGCATAGTGTAAGTTTCTAAAAATTGCTGACAAATTAAATGTGACCTTAGAACATATTATTACAACATATTGAATAACTCAAAAATAATAATTATAATATACAAATAAAAAGTAATGAGTTTTTTGGCAAAAAGCTTAAAGACACAAAATTTACATTTTTAGCTTAACAATTAAGCAAACACAAATTATTTTTAGACTAATTATAATAATTAAATATTCAAAAAATTTAGCATGTTAAGGATGAGTCGATAGGAAGATCTTCATATGATATTTGAGGTTTACGAAATACAAATAACTAATCTCCTTTATCTTTATTTTACTTACATATTGAATATAAATTGTCAACTGATTCAATCACTTTTAAGTCTCCGATATTTAATAGTTATCCTGGTGCTTCTTCTCCATTTTACTATGGAGCTGCATTTTGAATTTATTTTGGAGGTTTAACAACTTCTGTAACTACATTTTTAGTTTCAGATACTAACACTTTATTTCTTTAATTTTCCTAACTTGACCTCATTTACTAGTTAGAATTTTCAGGATTTGCTGCATCTATTTTATTCGATATATTTTAATTGCCTATTTAACTGAAAGTAAAACTTTTTGAATTTATTTGTAGGTTTTAGTAATTAGAAGCCCAACCTAAATGAGTAAATTCATCAAATAATCTCAAATCGAATTCAGGCTCTTCTACATTTTCTCCTTTAACTGCTAAAAGACATTCAAAATATTGCTTTTTAAAAGCAAATGACTCATACATATATTTATCTATATCATTCCTATTATTTGCTTCAATAGCTTTTTATAAACCTGCCATTGAATCAGACATTTTTTGAACATAACACATTTTAGCTTGGCCTTTGCATGTATGCGCTCTTCTTTAAAATTCTTTTTAAAAGGCAATATCCATAGTAAATTTATTCTGATAATAATCTTTATAGAATGTTTATAAATCTTAAAAGATATCTTTTCCTCCCTAAATAGCAGTACCTATTTGAGTTACAAGCTACATCTTCATTAATTCTGCTAGTTCTCCATTATCTTCAAGAAACTGCTTTTCATCAAAATGTAATAATTTTTCGCTCAAAGATTTCATCTAAAAAATGATGTTGATATATTGATAACTTTATATAATCTATATTGATTGATTTAGTCTTAATAAATTAAGAAATTAAAATGTTTTTCTATTTGTATTTAAAGTACTATTTATCAAACTATCTAATTAAAAATTCTTTTGTTTTAACTATTATCAATTAACACATTAACTTCTCTTCTTAATTTATTTAATTATCTCTTGAGTCTTTATTTCTCATAAATATCTTCTGCAACAAAACGTAAAAAAAAATTATAAAGTGTTCTTAAATTCTTATTAGAAATGCTATTTCAATTTAAAATAATCTTCTATATAATTATTCTAATTTAAAAAAATCAAAGATATTTATATAAAGTATTTTAGCCTAACTGAATTTTTTAGTAGTGTTAAAATTTTTAAATGATTGTTTTTTTTTTAGTTATCTAATGATAGATAGATTCATTCGAATCTAAGACTAATAATCAATATTATATTTAATAAGTAATAAATAGTATAAAAATAGTAAACACGCAAATATGTTTAATGATTTTGTTAGCAAAAAAAAGTATAGCCTTTAATCAAATTAGAAATACAAAGGATACAGTTTTTAACCATTAAATACCAGATCTAGGTCTTTTGATAGAAATAAAATAGCATTTTATCATAATTTGTCAAAAAAATAATGCACAATGATTACAGAAAATGATGTGAGGTAGAATACCTAATAATAAATTGATGAAATATACCAGAAAAGGATATTACAAGATACTTAAATTATAGAAGGTTCAAATCCTTCAAGCAATAGCAATGTCAAAGTAAAATTAACTCAAAAAATATTATTTTTTAATAGTTTTTTTGTTAGGTCATATGTAAATACAGGAAGTCTAATGCAAGTGAACAAGTAAATAAAAATAGATATAATATGATAATGAAGAGAATTAAATTATTTTGATAAAATATTATTAGAAGACAGATATAATAGAAAGGGATGGTGGTAAGTTAGAATTGTATGATTAAAAGCTCTTTATAGAAATGTAATGTGACTATATAATTAAGGAAAACTAAACAAACACGAACAAAGAGGTAAATTAACACATTTTGTCTTTTCAGAGTTTTAATTTGATTAAAAAACTATAGATTTTGTTATTAAAATCAATACTCACAATTTTTTAAGCTATCTGTTATAGCAGAAAGAGCTATTACCATTCAATTATTATTCATAAACATAACATTATAATTTAATTTCTTTTTATATAAGATATGGTTATAAATTTAATAAGGTATAGAAGAATCTATTGGTAAAAAGCAAAACTACACTCTCGTACTTCATGGATCTTCTAAAACTGGAAAAAATACACTTTTACTCAATAAGCCTCTTTTAAATTTACATAATTCAACTATGTAAATAGAAGATCATGTTAGTAAAAAGCTATTACATAAATAAATACTTTTAACATGATTATTATCTTTTAAGTTGAAAACAGGGCAGGATTACTTGAACGCACTATCAATCATTTGCTACTAAAATATGATAACTTCTAACAATATGAAATTCTTGTTAGTGTGATTGGATTCTGTGAAGAAAAAGCTATTGATTTACTTAATCTCGAATAAGACATTTCAGGAAGCTTTTTCACTTTGTTGAAGCCTAAAAAAGAACAAAAATAATTAATGATAGAAAATTTAATATAAATGGGAATAAGAAACATATCTGAGTATGTCTCAGTTTTTATCATCTGTAAATTGCTTTGAAATCATTTTAATTTTACACATTCATTTTTAAATTTAAAATAAGCTGATTTCCTCAAAAAAAGAATCCGAGAAGAATTGGATGTAAAGATAACTTCAGTTATTTATCAGATAGTTGTAGCAAAAGTAAATAAAATATTATTTTATCAACTATTTTTGATTATTATTTTATGGATAAATTAGATGTCTGATAATAGAGAATAGATTACTTAAGTTATCTAGAAATTTAATTTTGTAAAGATTAGCAATTGTCAATAAACTGCCCTCTCTAGATCGAATTTAAACTATTGCATAGAAAAAATAGCTTGCAACTCTAATTAATTTATTCCCTATAAAGATAGTCGTCTCACTGCATTTTTAGAAGACACTCTAACAAAATAATCATTGATTCATATTATATCTTGTATTTCAGATTAACAAAGTGTAAAGCAATAATTACCTACATTTAGCTTAATTCACTCAGCATAAAAGCATACATAAATAAGAAAAGTAAGTCCTTTTTTATTTAATTTGACTTAAATGTTACTAAATATTTTATCACTTAATATTAAATTTTTATTCTTTATTTTTTTTTTAATTTATCTATAAAGCATTATATCCATGATCCTGAAATAGTAGCAAAAGTATACACATAAGACATCCTTGAAGTTAAGGATATAGTTTCTCAGTTTGAGAATGGATAAAATATTATGGCACATAATTAACAGGTAATGAATATCATAAATTAGAATTAACAAATATTTTAATTAAAAGATTGAAAAATAAGAACAGTAATTACCTTACTTAGCCAATAAAGAAGAAGTCAAAAAATTTTTGGGAGTTGTTAGAAATAATAAATATCTGTAAGAGTATAAAAGCTCTGCCATGATAGAAACAGAAAGTTACATATAAAAAAGAAATATTAGAAGTAATAGCTCTCTTGCTGATAATAAAGATGCTCTTAATATGACGACAGTATCTGCTCTAAATAATGAGAATACAAGTTATAAACACTATGTAAGTTAATTAAACAAAAGCTTAAACATATAAAATATTCCTCATTAACAAACTCTTATTGATTATAATGACTAATTTAAACCCTTCACTCTTTAAGATACATAGAATGGTTTAGATTAAAATAACCTATAACATAAAAAAAGAATGTCAACCTGTGAAAAAACCTAATAAATCTATAGAAAACAGTATTTTAAATAAAACAGAATATATTTAGAACCTATTTCTAATATGTCAACTAAAAGAAACAGCAAAACTAACTTTTTAGCTAAATCTAATCTCACGACTTAAACAAATTAAGAAGAAAAAAAGTTAATACATGTTAGTTCTAATGTTTGATTTCTTTTTACATTTTTATCTCTTAAAATTTTACTAAAAATTATTTTTCAAGAAATTGCTCATTTTTATTAAATATAACTAAAAGATAAATAAGCTTATAATATATCATAACATTTCTTATTTATGTTGTTTAACACTAAACTTTTTATATTAGGGTGGGTTGATAAGTAGTATAGAATCCTTTGAGAGAGTTTCCAGTTAGGGTCAAGTTTTTAAATTCTAATTATTTCTTAAATAATAAATAAATTAGTACCTTCCTGGATTTTATTCAATAACATTTATTGTTTTCTATTAAATGTCAAATTTCAAAAGCAACTTTAAAAATAATATCAAGAACTGTTATTAAAATATTTAATAAAAAACAATCAAAGGTTATTAGCTTGAGCTACTAAATTAAAAATAAATAAAAAATTAATTTATTTTGTATTTAAAAGCTTGTTGAAATGTTTATATTCTATCTACCTACTTCTCTAATCCTTTATGATATCAAAACGAAATTAATTAGTCTATTTGAATTTTTTGTACTTTTCCAACATTATCATACTCAAGAAAAATTGAACAAATATTTTCATTAGCCCTAAATGAAATCCTTAGAATATGATGCAAATAGATTATACAAGATTATTGGTAAAATAAATGTTTGAAAATATTGATTTGATCAGGATTTTTAAGCTTAATTTAAGCAATTTTCTAGATTTGTTTATCTTTTTTCTTTGAAAATCAAAAGTGTTATTTTTAATAAATTTGATGTAACTAATTAAAAAGTTTCTCTTATTTACTTTACTTAAATTTTTGTATTTCGTTAATTTCTTCTATTAACTATTTACAATTTTTTTCCACTTTAAAATCAAGTAGCTCAGTGTCTGCATTAAATTTTTAAAAATATACATTTTTTAACTAAATAAAAAAATATTTTTTCTGCAAAACTTCAAAAATATTAGTTCGTTTTTATACAACAAGGCAAGATTTAAGCAATTCTAAGTCTTAATCAAGGATTTAATAACAAATTTGTTTTAGGATTATTCCATTTATTAAGCTAATTTATAAGTATACCAATTGTTTTAGAAATTTCTAAATTACAAAATTTTTGAAAATAAGCAAAAATAAATGGTTAAGTTTTTCTATCATTTTAAGTTTTATTTTTCATTTAGAACATAGAGAACTTTGAAATATTTTAGATCCTTTTCATTTTTTTACATTTAAAGATGAAATATTTGTTTAGTCTACTGAATAAAATACATGGAGAAGGATGAAAATGACTGCTTATTGCAAAAAAGCTTTTATAAATGTAATTTATTTATTTGGAGAATTGCAAGGCTAATTAATCACTTTAAGACTTTAGAGGCAATATAAGGCTTATTAATAATTAATTATAAATATCTTTACATAGAATCAAAACTTAACAAAAAGTGAGTTTTACTCAATTAATTAAATACAGTTTAACATAATATTTTAGGTCTCCAAAGCAAATGGAAAACTTCAAGGTTGGTTAATATCCTGGCAAAACTAAAGTTGCTACCAAAGAGGAGATTATTAAAAAGCTAGAATAAACCTATCGCAAAAAGAATATATAGATGCTAGGTTTCTATTCATCAGATTTGGACTGCATTATTGATGGTAAACCTTTATCTCTACTTATGAAATATATTTATTTATTAGTTATCAAAGTTACTAAAATATTAATTTATCATAGACCCTGCTTTCATGTTGGTTCCAATAGATGAAAGAATGCTAAATCGTTCGCATGGTGTCTTTGATTCAATGGCTATTACTAAGTTTAGATTCTTTAGAGTATGCTATCTTAATTTAAATTTTTTCTTTGTTTACTAATTTTTTATATATCCAAAATAAGCTTACTTAACACTTGCAAAGATTTGAGAACTCAGCCAAAAAAGTAGGAATCTAAATGCCAATGTCTATAGATCAAATTAAAGGTTAGCTAAGCATGTTTTAATATATAAAATAATTTTTCCCTTAATTAAAAAAGAAATAATGATGGATTTAGCTTCTTTTTCATACAAAAAACTCCACGATCAAAATAAATAAACAGATTTAGAAAGCACAGTATTAAATATTAGAATATGGTTATCATCAGGAAGAGGCGATTTTGGTATTTATTCAAATGTAAATTATTATTAATGTGATGTTTTATTGAATTAAATAACCTAAATTAATATTTTAGTCATAAAATTGACTTTAATAATAAGTTTATTCTATTATTTGCACCAATTTTAATTTTGATAAAAATATATTTTAGTTTATCTATTCCAACCAATTAAATCCCTTCAAAAATTTATTGATTATTTCACTAAATACATGTTAATTTTTTTATTTTTTCTAAAATAGGATAAAAAGCCTATCTTTTATGCTTGCACTTTCATCCCTACTACTCCTTATGATAAATTGAAAGAAGGAGTTAAGGAATTCACTGTAACTTTAGGATAGCATGAAATTGAAAATATTTAATAAGCTAAGTCTATTTCATATTTGGAAAATGCTATTATTGCCAATGCTTCTAAGGTAAATTAATTTAGAAAGTAATTATTTCTAAACTTATTTATTATTAAAGAGTAAAGGAGGATATTTAGGTATTAAGGTAGATGAAAATGGATATTTACTTGAAGCTTCAATAGCTAGTATAGGTATGTTAATGAAAAATAAAGAATTTGTTTCTCCCCCAGCTGATAAAATTATTGAAGGAACTACCCTCAAAAAATGCATGCAATACATAGAAAAAGAATTGGTAAATTTATTCTACTATGATAAATTAATTAAATTAATAATTTAAAATAGATACCAAAAGGCTATATAAAATCAGCTGGACGCAGATATTTTGATTTATAATATGTTTATGACAATGTAGAAGAATTTATTCTTTTTGGAGGAGATAAGGTAAAAATTTATTTTAATTCAATTACAAATTTCAATTTTACAAATAAAATTTAGATTATTCCAGTCCTTCAATTAAATGACAAATAAATTAATGATGGCAAAAAAGGCCCTGTTTGCTAAATGATATAAGATTGGTTTAAAGATTAGAAATAAGATTTAGGTGATGAGCTCGTTGATATTAGCTTCTTAAAAAATGAAGAAAAAAGCAACTGATTTATAAATATTTTATTTTGATTAATTATTATAAAAGTAGTTTAAATTTTAATTATATCTAGATTTATATTTTATATACAAATATCCTATCAAATATTTTTTTAACTAATTTCATATCTCTTTATATTTAAATAAAATCAAAATTTTTTAATTCAAAATATTTCATAAAATTTTCCTTTTAACCTGTATCTAATTTATTATAAAATAGAGAAGCTTTGATATAAATCTAATTAACAAAAATATCTAGAATGATAAAAAGTTAGCATACTCTAATTACTCATTTTAACTCAAGTTTCAAAAAACTTTTTATTTAAAATTTTTTGTCTTTTTTTTTGTTTCTACAATAATGATAAGAAATATAAAAAAAATATAAATGTTTAATTATCTTTTATCCTATTGGTTTTTGTATTTCTGATTCATAAAATTATTAACTTTCATCTTTTTTATTTATTTGTAAGTCATGTCATTATTATTTTCAGATTAAACACAAAATTCAATATCTTGTATTAATTGATCTGAAAATATTTTAATATTTCTTGATAAATTCAGTTAAAAAAATTTCATTTTATTCTTATTCATGAAATTAAATATTTGTCTTCAAAAATATCTAAATTATTATTATAGAGGAGTGTAAATGATTGTAGAAATCTGATTCTATTTGTTAGTTTTCATGTTTTTTTAGCGGATTATGTGTGAGATTAGCTTCTTTTATCTACTTTGTTATAATATTTAAAGATTATTTTTGTTAAAAAGAGAGTGTAGAAGTTTACCTAATTTTCAGTTAAATATGTTAATTAAATTTTAATTGATATTTGTAAAAAAATTCAGCACAAAAATAAGCTTCTTTTGGTTATTTATTGAGGGTTTATTTATTTAATAGGTTTTTTGATATTTTCAAGTATTAATTTGTCAGCAAACAACAAAATAATTATTCATTATATAATTAAGATATAATTTTGCTATCATATACTAGCAAAAGAGGGGTAATATAATATTTGTGTATAAGGGTGAATAAAATATATACTGAAAAATAATAAAGATGGATAGAAGGTAGAGTATCAAATAAAATAAATTTGAATTTGGAAGCTTAGGAGATTAAATTTTAAAAACATCTTCATCTTTTGAAAGATTAAGAAGATAAAGCTCTATTAATACAATGATATCATTTGGAAATAACTAGGGAGCTATGGAAGCTTCAAGGTCTCAGGAAAGATCAGAAATGAAAAAGGTAATTTGGCTATTTTGAGTGTTTTTAGTTAAAAAATTCTTTTTTGAATTACACTTTTCTTAAATTGAATTCATTTTTCAAATATAATTGTAGAACTTATTCTTATAGAAAGTAAAAATGATTGAGCAAATTTAATAAAGGGTGCCTTAAGCACATCTGAATAGAAATGAAGTTTTAAAAAAATAGTTCAGTATTGAAGAAAAAACTTCAAAATAAAATGAGGAGTTTAAATAGAATGTGAATCATTTTTAAAACCTGTATGATGAGTTGCTTTATTCAAATGAGTAGAAGTTAAAAAAACTGCAAGAATTTCAGAAAAAATCAAGTGTAATGAGAGAAGAAAAAATATATGAAGGTCAGCCTAATTCTATATTTACTTCTTCATATTAAGAAGAATAGAGTTAATAGTTAGTAGATGTAAGAGCTATTTATGATTTATCTATGCAATCATATGATTGTGATGTTAATTTTCAAGCAATTTTTGAGAGAGCTTAAAACAAGAAAAGAGAGTTAGAATAAGCTAACTTGAGAATAAATAATGAAGTATTTTATAATTTCTTTTTAGTTTTAATGAGAGCTTTTGTTAAAATAAAATTTTTTTCAAGACTGACAAAGAGAATCAAATGAAATACTCAATTAGTTGCATACAGAAAAATAAAATACATTTAGACTAGTAAGTTAATGATCTCAACTTGCTTCATAAATAATATGATTAGTAGATTCATGAAATTAATGATAAAGCTACAATTCTAAAGAAATAAAATTAATTTTAAAATTATAATAAAAATTAAATTTCCAAGCTTGTAAGTGAAGAAATTGAAATTAATGATAAACTCATTTAAAGCTATAAAAACAGCTCTGATAAAGAGAGTGCATATATTAAAGAAGAGCTTAAAAATTTTAATTTGACTTAGGATTAAGTTTAAAAAATTCAGAAAAAGTTAGAATCTTAAGAGGAGACAATTAAGTAATTAGACATTGCAAAATAAAATAAGTTAGTCAAAATAAGTAATCTACAAACACTCTCAAAAATTATAAAAACAATCTAATTACTTTACAAATCTTTTGTTGAGTAAGAAGAGGAAAAAACAGATTTTGATTTCAACAATGTTATTGAATAAATTGATCTATTAGTATTTATTTTCTTATAACAAACTTTAGCTTAAGTTAAAATAATTATATTTAGGAAATGGAAGAAGATCAACTTGGGACTGAATAATAAATATAAAAGGAATAAATACCTTAAAAGGAAGTATCATATTAAAGCGAAGACTTCAGTTATGAAAAAATAAATCTAATGACTCAACAATTAATTAAAAAGTTTTAAGTAAAAAAAATATTTATTTATTTATTAGATTTGTTTAGGTAAATAGATCATTTTTATAAAAGAGTTATGAGGATGAAAATGAGGTTATAAGAGCAAGAATAGAAGATTTATTACAGTAAAAAAATTAATTGATTAATAAATCTACTTCTGAATAGAGTTAGAAGTAAATTAAATAAGGTAATAAGCAAGATGAAACAACTTTTCAACAAAAAATCGAATTTAATTATTTGGAAATAGTTCAGTAAGATTAAGAAAATTAATAATAGTTTCAAAATAGCAAATATGAATTGGCAGATCTCGAATACCTTTTAAGTAAATGTTATCTTTTCGTAGGGTAGATTCTCTTTAGGTTTTGTAGAGCTTTAATTTCTGTCAGACAATTAATTTACTAAATTGAAAATAAAGTATAAGAAGAAATGCTTTTAATTAGACAAAAGCAAGTTGATGAATCCTAGGGCTCTAATTAATCATCTCATTCTTCATTAAATAATAGTAAAAGCCAAGATGATGAAGATGATCAAGGAGACTATGATGAAGAAGAAGGAAAATTAAGTGAAATAATAAACTCTAATTAAAGGTTTTTTTCCATACTTGATGTGATTATGAATTATATATAGTAAACTAATTAAGTATTCGAATCTCCAGTTAACTATACAAAGAGTTCGATATACAAAGAATCAAAAAAACAAGAAAGTAATTTTATTTTCTCTATTTCTTTTTATTTTAAAAGAATATATTTTATGAAAATAGATTAGATTCAATTTAACAAAAACTAAAAATTGTAAAATTTATTTAAGGATATTTTATGCTAACAACAAGATTGTGAAGAAGAGTTTTTTGATTTAATAAAGAAAGATTTGATCATTTATTATTTCTGTAAACTAAGAAACTATAGTGAGTTTTTTAAGTAAATGAAAACTCAATAATAAGAAAAAATATAAGAAGAAAAAATGAAATAATTAAATTTAATCTTGAAACAAAAAGAATAAGGCAATGGTGTATCGATGAGTAATTTCGATAACCATTTTTATGATGAAAATGCATTTAAAATCAATGAGACAAGGCTTATGATGAAATTAATTACTGAAAATATTTAATTATTAAAGAAAGAAGGCTAATAGAATTTCCTAAAAATCATAAACAACAAATTTTCTTATATTATTTATTTAATCAAAACATGTTGCTAATAAAATTTAATCAACAAACCAATTTAATTTCCGAAGATTTTAAATCCTAAAAATGACTTAAACAAAGCATTGCTTTAAAAATAAAAATCAAATGACCTAAAGTATCCTCCATAAAAGAGATATGATTGGAAGTCTGAAGTTATTTCAAAGAAAATTTAAGAAATACAAACAGTAAGAGAATAATTTAATGTTTTATTTTAAAATAAACATTTTCTTAAAGTAAAAAGGTTATGAAGATTACTAAATTAAAATCATTAGCAAGAGAGCCAGTTTGCTAACAACAAGAAATATTTCTACCCAGCAATCTTCAACAGTGACCACAGTGACTTCACCTTTTTAATCAACAAATAATTAAAAATTAGAATAAAAAGAGAATGAAAATACAGAAGAAGATTATTTTCTTTTAGAATAAAATAAGGATTAAAAAAAGATATTCTAATAAGAAATAAATGAAATTTTAGAAACTAATTCGTCAACAAATCACACTTAATAACAACCATTTTAAAATTATTTAGAATAAAAAATAAGGTTACAGAAGATCTAAAATGAAGAAAAAGATCTTTAAATGAAAAGAAAAAAATTTGAAAAAGATTGCAATTTAATTTTAAAAATGGATAATTAACCTTTTTTAACTTATTTTGATATTAAATATGGCTTTTAAACTTAAAGGCAACTTTTACAAAAGCCTGTTGATAATGGATTCCTTTCTAATAAAAATTCTCATAGAAAATCTCTTAAAACAGACATTGCAGAAGAATCTAAAAGAAATTAAGAGTAAATTTCAATTAAAATGTTTAATTTAGGCTGACTTTTTTTGATAAAAATAGTTTTGAAAAGTTTTAAAATTTTTACAAATTATCAGAATTAAAGAAAATGAAGGAAACATAGCATTCTTAGAGAAGTTCTTTTTCTGTTAATACAGAACACACTCAGTATAGCTCTTTGTAAAATACACCTAAGCAATCTTTTATGTCAAAGTTTAATAACTCCAGCACTAAAAATTCTTTTCGTTTAAAAGAAGAATTTAAAAAGAATATAAATGTAAGCATAAAAAATTATATAGAGCAGAAAATCTAATAAAGAGATCTATCACATTAATCAAAAGAAAAATTCTTTGTACATAAGCGAAACAATTCAGAAGTCATATAATTTAACAATAAAAGTTAAAAAGCTAACTAAAAAAGTGATATTATGAATAGAGTTAAATCTAATTCTGTATTTGATATTAACCACAATATGAAAAAGCAGTCTAATAAAAGTATTACTTAAAACAAAAATAATACAAAAGTAAGATAAAGCCTTTAAACAACTTAATATGACTTAATAGGGAATAGATTATTCACAGAATATTATTCTAAACCTTAATCAATATTCTAATGAACTAAACAAGAAACCTTTTTGACTAAAATCTTACTTACTAAAATCATATTCTATTTATTTATGTAAAAGATTGAAAAAAACCTTTTTCAGTACATAAAATGTAATAAGATAAATAAAAGAATTTAAAAGTAAGAGTCTTTCTTTAAATAGCGTAAAAACTTTCAATTTTTAAAAAAAAAGTAATTAAATTTCTAAATTGGTAGTAAAAAATATTATCTGTCTTTTTAGTATATCAAATATTATCTTGAATAAAAAAGATTTCTTAAATATTAATTTGAAAGTAAAATTTATATTCTCATCTTCTTTTTAAATAAACGATGTGTGAAAAAGAGAAAATAATAATTTAAAATTATTTTTTCATTCTGCTATATTTAGGGAATATATTATTCCATAAGTTAATTAAGGGTTCCTCGGTTTTTCCTACCTTTAAGTTGCATTTCCTTTGTTAAATTTTTAATATTAATTATATTTTTATTTTTAGAATTAAAAAGATATTTTGATTAAACTTAAAAAAATGATTAATTTTTGATAAAATACTGAAGATTTGATTGAACTTTAAATGATAAGAAAATATTAAAACAAAATATAAATAATGAATTGATTTATACAAATTAAAATTATTTTTTATTATAGATGATTTTAATAAGATTGTTAAAATATAAATAATCAACTGCTAAATGCGAGCTTTTTCATTTCAGCTTCATGTTCTTTTCCATTTTCTTTTATCAATTTCAACAGATAACCTTTTTTAAAAATTAATGATGAGAATATGCAAAATATAAATATTTTTTTACTGTTAGGATTATTGAGCATTGTTTTAGGAGAGTCGAATTCCTTAATTTCTCCATCAGCTAAGACTAAAATCTTATCATATTGAATAATAGTTTTGAGACGATGTGCAATAGTAATGATAGTTGTATCTAAGAATTCACTTCTGATCATATTTTATATAATTGAGTCAGTTTTTTCATCAATACTTGCTGTTGCCTCATCCATAAGTAATAATTTACATTTTCTCTAAATTAATAAAAAAATATTGATTCTTTGAAATATTTATAAATTAAATTTTTATTACAACAATAACACGAGATAGAGCAATCAATTGCTTCTCTCCTTATGAATAATTTGCTCCTTGAGAATCTACTTTAAGATCCAAGACATCTATTTTAGTTAAAAATTGATAAAAATTATTTTTAAGCTAAAAAATTAATACTTTTAATATTCTTTTCATTCAAATCACTTCCATTCATCAAAGTCTAAGTTTAAATATTTTCAAGAGTGACTTATTAGATTTGTTTGGCTAAACCAGAGGGAGAATTATCTTTATTTTCATTTATATTAGCCTTGCTTAGTAAGGTTTCCCATAACTAAACTTTTTTGAGGGCATCAACAACTTGGTTATCAGTATATTTTTCAAAGGGATCCACATTAGATCTGATAGTTCCTTAAAAGAGTACAGGATCTTAAGGAATCATGGAGATATTGCTTCTTAATTAAGTTAATCCTAATTTAGCAATATTTTATCCATTCAATAAAATTCTACTCTCATTCTATTATTTTAATTCATTTAAGTTTTTATTTATAAAAAGCAAAAAAACAAATGAATTAGCATACCTCATCAACTAATTCTAAAATACGGAGTAATCCCAAAGTGAATGTTGATTTACCACTTCCTGTTCTGCCAATAACACCAATCTTTAATTTTTATTTCAGTTATTATTTTTAATAAATTAAATTTAAAGAAATTACCTTTTCATTAGCTTTAATAGAGAGACTTATATTCTTTAAAACAATTGGTGTTTCTTTTCTGTATCTGTAAGATACGTTTTCAATTTAAAGATCACCTTATTATGGCCATTATTCTAAAGCCTTAGCCTATTCAATGGGATGCTCAATATCGAAAGCTCTTTCTTGAGGTGTTTCATTTATATAATTTAAGATTCTATGGAAGGAGTTCATTTAAAGTTCAGTGTCGCCAACAAATCTTATAGTGACAGGTAAAGAAGAACTAATTCTTAAAGCCCAAGTTAAACTCAAACCTAATATCAGCAATGTTTATTTAATTAAGAAACAAATCTAAAATAAATAATTTTACCAATATTAACAGCTAATTGAATATCATAGCCATTTTATGATTTTTAAGCTAAACCCAAATAAGCAGAAGCAGCAACAATAAGTGCAGAAAATAAATCTGTGATTAAATTCAACCAGTGATTACAGAAAAATTCATTAAAAGTTGATCTTGTGTGATTATCTACACATTTGCTAAATGTTTTGAAGAAAAAGTTTTCTTTATTGAGACCTCTAATCTAAAGCAGACCTTTTTATCACAACATAAACATTATTATTTAAAAATATAAAATGACAAAATTTATATTTACCTTGATTTAGCTCTGTGTAAACTCCAATCAAAGGTGCTCTAATGTTATCAACAATTCTTTTAATTTCACGAGAACACTTGATTTATCTTCTCAAGATAAAATAATAACAAACCAATACGAAGACTGCTACAGCAATAAATATAGGTGTGATCAAAGAAATCATAACAAAACTTCCAATAAGATTCATGACACCACCAATGAGTTGCTATAGAAGAATTTACAGCCTTTAAAAAATAATAATATTAAAATATTATATTTAACTTAATCATATTTACATATAATCGATTGAATCTATATCCTTTGAGAAACGAGTGACAATACGTCCTAAGGGAGTTTTATCAAAGAATTCCATAGGACCTTAAAGTAATCTGGCCAATAAGTTTCTAAAAATGCTTTTAGAAATTTTGATTGAAAAAGCTAAGAAAGCCAAATATCTAAAAATGTAAAGAAAACCACTAGTTATACTAACACCTATTTTTATAAATGAAAAAAGATTTAATTCAATAGAAATTTCAATAATAATTGAATCAAACCTGCATAAATTCCAGCATATTAGTTATTATCCAAATTTTTATAAACATTCTAACTCCATTAACCTAGCCACCAATCTGATAACCTTTTATATCAAATTATATTTTTAAGTTTATAACAAAATTTATTTTTAAAGTACATTAATCCTGCTTATGAAATAGCAAATATCAATAATGCAATAGATACATATCCTAATCCGCCTAGTAAAAAGTACTCTTTGTAAACAAAGAAAGGAACAGATCCTACTGCCTTTTCTTCACTCTAAAAGAGCATACCTTTAGCTTCATTCTGTTTGTCTTGTTCCTCATTAGTTTATTCATTATGGCTTTAAGTAAATTAAGAAGCTTCATCTGACATTTTTGAAAATTAGGATTTTTTTTCACTTTGAATTTTGCTCAATTGAGGTAAATGAGGGATTTTATTATTTTAATTAAGTTCGTCACTTACTTTATCAATTTAATCACCTTCTTCCTCTTTATCATCATCATCTTCTTCTAATTCTTTATTTGTACTCTTTTCACTGTTTAGCAAGTAAGCAAGAGGTTCAGAATTTTTAGCTTTCAACTAAGAAAATGTTCCAAAATCTACTACTTTTCCTTCTTTCAAGATAGTGACTGTATCAAAGTATTTCATATAGTGGGTATGATGAGTAATAAAGATAATGGTTTTTTATTTTAAAAATTTGTAAAAAACTTTTTTAAAAATTAATCTTCCGACATGACTATCAAGAGCGCTAAGACAATCATCAACAACAAATATATCTCTATTTGAATAAACAGCTCTAGCAACACTGATTCTTTACTTTTGGCCACCACTAAGATTAACACCTCTTTCTCCTATTTCGGTTAAATCACCTCCAGGTAGTTACTTAATATCATCAAGAAGTTAGCAAATACGTAAAGTCTTCTCATATTTTTTCTTATCATATTCTTCACCAAATAAAATATTATCTCTCAAACTGCATGATCTCAACCAAGGCTTTATATAAAATAATATTTATTTATTAAATTGAAATTATTACTTTTTTTTACGATTTAAGGAACATAAGCGACAGATCCTTTAACAGCTATTTTACCTGAAATCTTATTGATTTCGTTGATAATTGCATGAGCAAGTGTAGTTTTTCCACTAGAAAAAACACCATAAATAGCATTAAAAGTGTTTGGTTTATAATGCAAATTGATTGAAAAAAGGTTGGGAGAAATTTTAGGAACTTCAAGAGGTTTATTAGATTTTAAATCCTTCAATGCTGCTTCTAATTAGCTAACATCTTCTTTGAGCTTTTTCTTTGCTTAAATTTCTTTCTTGATGTGTTAGATTTTCAATTTTTACATAATGCTGTCATCTGGGTTCTTCAAATTATGTACTTCATTCTTCTCACTTTCCCAGCTAAAATATCCATCTTCAATCATAATTTCACCTTTTTCACAACTATTCATCAAATTCTCATCAAAATAATCAGAAGGCTATTCCTCGGCATCTAAGAAATGAGCAATTCGATAATAAGAAACTCTGGCTTAGATAAACTTACCCCATCCAGAAACTAGCTATATAATAGGAGATTAAAGCAAGTTTATAAGAGAAAGAGCTGTGAAAGCCTTAGCAGCATTAAGCTAGTTGTCTAAAAGAATATAAACCACAAAAACAAGCACAGCAATAATACTAGGAGAGACTTAACTGATACAATCTACTTATCCAATATTAAATAAGAAACCAAATAGTATTTTCATTTCTTTGAGTCTAACATTCTAAAGCTATTCAATCACCCACTTTTCCCAAGCATAATATTTAATAATTTTTATACCTTTAAATAAAATTAATTTAAAAACTTTTCATTCAAACAAAGTGATAAAATACCTTGGAAAAATTCAGTGATTTTCTTGCTTCTCTAATCAATAATCTAGTAGACTTTCATTCTAAAATCAGCTTACTTAGAAGTAATATGATTAACTAAAATTGCTGAAAGCGCAAGCATAACTATTTTATAAATTATTTAATTAATTAATTAACAATCAGCTAAATAATAATGTTACCTGGAGCTATAATACCAACATAGTCAAGTTCATAAATGATATATACAGAAGCGGCGATAATAATGAAAGGTGCTGTCAAAGCTGTAAATGCAAACAAGAAGAATTACATGATTTCCATAGTGTTCATAATAACTAGATTAGTCATTTTACCAGGATCGGTGTATTTTCTTCCTGAATTACTCAATTTTAACAATTTTTTATACATAATACCAAGAATTTAGTTGCAGCTCTAATAAATTTCAAAAAAAGATATTTTAATAAATAAAAGGATTTAGCTTACAAAAGTAGAATCTATTAATTTTTCTTTCAAATAAATTTATTAAAAGTAACCAACCACTCAATTAATAAATGCATTAATGAATGATTGAGCTAATTGTTATTCAATAAATGAAAAAATGTAAAATTGAATTAAATTTCTAAATTGAGATTAAATTTCATTCAATGTATTTACCTAAAATGTAATTCTGTTTGTTAAAAGTGATAAGTGCTATGTTAAAAATCCTTTTAATATAAAGCTGCCAAAAAGTAGACTTGCATAGAGATATCCTTTTCTTTCATCAGAGAAAGGATCAGCGATATTTTTAATGATCAAATTTAAAAATATGGGACCTGCAAACTATTTTTATTATAAATTTAATAGGTTTATTTTGATTTAAAAATTCTACAGAAAGCCCAGAAACAAGGATAGTGCATATGGTAGTTAATATGAAATCATTTTAACAAGTCTTAAATATTGCGTAACTAAAGCCTTTCTATTTAATTTTAATATGAATTGAAAATACTCAAATATAATTATTGCAAATAAGTCAATATATACATTTTTGTTTTATTATTAGGCTTCTCTGACTTTTTCGAGGACAGCTTCTAATCTCTCTTCTTCTCTGAGATCGAATAAGTCATTTTCTATTTACAGATAATTTTTTTAAATACAAAATGACTAAAAATAAATTAGTTTACCTTTAATCAATTTGCTGTTTCCTAATTGAATAACTTTGTTGGTCCATAAGAATAGAGCTTTGCTGATGAATGAAGCTCTGTTTTCTAAATTTAAATTATATTCATTTTATGTTTCATTTTAATCAGCTTGTTCGCTGACTTTCACTTTAGCATTAACCATTTGAATATATTAATTAATTTAACTCTTTTTTTTAATTTATTATTTATTATGGATCCGAATATTAATCAAATTTAATATCACTATCAAACTATCAAATGGTAAATATAATTACTTGGCTGCTAACTTATATTGAGTTGATAAATCCTGATTTATAATATTTATCAAAAATAAAGAAAGCTTCTAAAGCCTTGTAAGCTCTCCACTAATTTCCCTTTTAAATCTGATACTTTTAAAATTAATTCCTTCTTTCCATATATGAATTAATATAACAAAAATACAAAATTTGATAAATTCTAATTACTTTTTAAAGCTGTTAATAGTAACTATAATAATGAGAAATGATAAAATCCAAATCAATCTATTTTAATCAAATCACGCTTGTCTTTATTTTAATCATCAAATACAAAACTTTTAGTTTAATTTTGTTTTGACTCTGATTATCATTTCTTTCTTTAATATTTTTTTAATGTTGTAAGTTCAAAAACAATTCAAAATCAATACATTCAATAATTCATAAAATAAATTATTTATTATTTTATTCAATTTAAATCTATTTATTACTTAGAATCAACAAGAAATTAACTATTTTAAAATATTAATTATTTCAATTTACTATTTAATGTCAATAAGAAATTTAGTATTTTAAAAAATTAATTATTTCAAAAATAAAGTAAAATGATTTCTTATTAAAATAAAAATAAATCTAATAATTTAATTATTATTAAAATAATATAATTTGATATTTATTTAATAAATAAAATAAAATTTTTGTTTGTTGATAATTAAAATATAGAAAATAAATTATTTTTAATGTTGAATAGGATAATTTAGTGTTTGTTAATTAGAAATATTTATTATAATTTTGAACAAATAAATATATTCTGGTTAGGTTTTTCTGATCATCTAATTCTAAAAAATAGACAATAGGAAAGATTTTTATATTCTTTCACTATTTTTTTAGTGGTCAAATTAATATTGAAAATATATGTGTAAAAGAATAATAGAATTTGTATTAAATAAAAATTTTGGAAAAATAATTCTTTTAAATTAAATTTTATAACCCATCTTTTTTATTCCCTTATAATTTTTTATAATAAATTTTTGCATTTAAATAATTAATCTAAATAAAATTTGATATTATTCTTTACTTTTTTATAAAATTATAAATTCATCTTACTTTACTTATCAAACTCTTTAATTATTTAAAAGAATAACCAACCAAACCAATTTTTAAAAATTATAAAAGTAATTTCCAGAAAGCAGTATAAGAAAAAAACATCCCAAACAATTTCGCTAGATATATTCACAAAATCAATAGATAAATTATAAAAACATTTTTTTGATGATAATTAGATTAGTTGAAAAAAATTAATTGAAATAAAATATCTCTTTTTTAAATTATAATTAATTCTTTTTAGAAATAGTTAGATTAAAATAAATTAAAAAATTTTTATTGATAGAAATTAATCAGAATTTTATTAATTATTTAAATTTGTATTGGGTGAAAATGGTTATTCTTTTACAAATAAATAAAAAGATATTCTTGACAATCTAAAATGTTTTATAAATCAAACTTTAATAATGATTATAAAAACAAAAACTAACTATTCTTTCATTTTTAATAAACTCATTAAGCTTTAAAAATATAACTTTATAAGTGTTATTCTCAATTATTTAGAACTTATTTAAGATAGTTTTATCTTATTTTTTATCATCAAATTTTATTTATGCTTTCTCTTTTTTTAGCATTAACAGTGTCTAGTATTTATTTTTATAAGAATTCTTGATATTGATAAGATCTTTCCAGTATAATTTAAGACTGATAATTACCAATTGAAGAATTATCATAATAAGTATCTTTTGTCTACTAAGAGTTGCTAAAAATAAAATCAATAATCTTAGTTTTGATTGTCATTTCTTTCTTAAGATCATCCATAAATTTACACCATCTGAGAGAAATATAGAATTTTCTTTAACAATATCAGAATGTGCGACATGGGTTTGTTCTGAAGAAATTTTATTTTTTATGGTAGTTTTGAAAGAAGAATTTTTTTATATTAGCTATGGATCTTTAACTAATTTTGTTAGTTAGTCTAATTCATCTAAAATGGCTGCTTTTACGTCACTTACTTCTTATCAGATACTTTTATCTTCTTCAAATTATAGTTGTATAATTCCTTCTCCAAATCATCTGGAGATCCTATAAAGTTTATAAATATAAAATGAAACCTACTATTTAATCCAGTTATCTCTATTACTGCTATATATTTTTAGAATTCATAGATTAGGGATACCATATTTCTAAAATTTTATGCCTTAAAGAAATATCATAATTATTTCCAATTATCATGTCTGCAACATCTCAACCTTTTAATTTTTCTGAAATTTATTTTGTTATTGTTCATTTTTTAGAATAATTATTTAATAAATATTCTATGACTGGGGTTTCTTTTACTTTTAGATCAATTTCTATCATGATATGAGTATCATATTATTAGATTATTTTGAATTAAGTATAACATCCTCATTTTCTTTTTAATCTAATAATCAAAACAGAAGATAAACGAAAAGAAAAAAGCAAAAGGTTTAAAAAGTTATATTAATCATTTTATTATTTTCACTCTAAGAAATAAAAGTAATCTGCATAAAGATGGATCAAAAAGATTCATATGTTATTAAATGGAAAGAAGATAGTAATAATTATTATCCTTATTTGAATAGCTATTATATGACTAACACTTAAAAAACAAAAATAAAAACAAATAACTAAATTAAAATAAAACCTCGAAAATTTATTTTATTTAACTAGAGCAATAATAATTTTAATAGTATGACAAGCTAGCTAATCCAAATAATACTCAGCTTTTAAAGAAAAGAAGAAAGAAAGAAAAAAATTGAGATAATTATTTAAATATTAAAAAATGGTTAACAAAAAGCTAGAAGAGTAATTAATAGAGTTAAAAATTTTTCCAGATCTATCAAAAAAATTATTTAAGTTAAATATGAAGAGAGTTGAAAAATTGAAAATATTGTTGTATATTACTAATTTACTAAAAGACCCTAAAAACCAATAAAATTAGATTAAATTATCTACTAATTAACAAAAGATTTTAATTAAATTAATAAAAGAGAAAGAATTTAAATATCTACTAATAAGATTAAAAATAACAGACTAAATAAGGAGAAATTTGAAACTTATTTAATCAATTAAATGATAATTATTCATTGATACTTAATTATAGATATTATTTTTTATTTAAGGATAAAATTAAAAAAATATCATAAAAATTCATAAAATATATGAACATTTTTTAGTATTCTTCATAGCCATTTTTCAGTTTAAAATAAATGAAAACTCATAATAAAAGGTAAAATTTTAAGAAAAGAGAAAAAACAAGAGAGGCATGAAAGCATAATTTAAAATTAATAGAACTATTTGAATATTCTAAATCATAAAATTTTTATATTCCTTATTAAAGAGTAGAAGAAGAGAATATGTTTTTTTTCTCTGACAGTAACTAAAACTTTTTTATTTTTTAAAAATTTATTTCTTGTTACTTACTTAAAAACTTTAATTTGAATTAACTTTCTATCAATTATTTTAAATTAATAAAACTAAAAACAAAATGATGTTACCTATTTGATATAAATTAAAAAATGAGTAAAGAACTAATAAATTCTTGACAATAAAATAGTATCTATCAAACATAAGTGACTGTAGACAGGTCAGCACTCTCAAAATTGGCTCCTAAAAGTTCATAGTCTTTATCAATTTTGAATTGTGCAAAACAGCCTTGTAGAAACTTCCTCCCCACATTTAAAATCTTATAAAAGTAACATTGTTAAATACAGTATAGCTAAAATCAACATTTTCAATATTAGTTTGGCTAAAATCTGAATCACTAATTATGCAACCACTATAATAGGAACTTGGCATTTAAGCTCCTTTAAACCTAGATCCTTAAATATAAGCACCCTCAATCTACATCATATTAATGTTAGTTTACCCAAAGTTACCTCCAATGATAGTAGTATTTTAGAATTTTGATAATTCAAGATCAGAATAGAGTTTCTAAAAGTAGACCCATAGAAGTTAGCTCCATGAAAACTTGATTTAGAAAGATTACTACCATAAAACCAAGAAAATTTAAATAATGCATCTGAAGGGAATGAAATATTTGAAAGATCAGAACCTGCAAAAGAAGACTTATCATAAGATGGATTCCAATCAGTTTGTTTACTTGGAACTTTCTAATTATTGAAATTACTATAGGAATAGTTAGCAGAATATTTCTTGAGATTTTTAGCATAGCCTGTCAGCATAAGTAAAAAAATTATTAATATTATTATCTAAGGTCTTCTCATTTTTTTACTTTTCCTTTTTCTTACTAATTTTTTTTTGTCCTAATATTCTTGAATATTTTTAATAAAAAACGATAAAGTTTTTTTATTATTCTTAGATGCCTATAATTTTTAAATTCAAGCTGCTGTTTCAAGAGGAAAAAAACATTAAATGAAATATACAAAAATAGAACCTGAGTTCAATTTATTTGAAGATTGTTGTATTAATTAAAAAAATAAAAAGGGAGTAGGGTTTTTTTTCTTAGATTAATCATAAATAAAAACAAAAAAATTCGTTGAAAGAAGGTTTATCTTTTCAAACTAAAAAATAAAAAAAATTCCTTCAATAACTCTCTTGATGGAGCTGCAGAACAGGAGAGATTTGAATGGTTATTTCTAAGCTCGATTTTATTTTTAAAACTGATAAACTTTTTAAGAATAATTATCCCACAGCAATAAATATTTTTTATTTAAAAATTATTAGAAATAATCTAGAAAAAAAAATTCTTCTTTTTTTAAATTAAAAATTATCGAAAAAGTTTTCTTCTTTAATTAGATATTTAATTTTATTATCATCAAATCCAGGTAATCTTTTTCTCAACTCATTTCTAACAACAAAATAGATTTTAGAATTAAAATCAATGATCTAAAGTTTCTTCTACTTCTTTCTTTTAAATAATTTTATTATCTTCTAATTAAGTAAATTTTTTTGCAAGCCCAGAATACATGATATTTAAAATAAAATGTTGTTAAAGAATTACCTTTATTCTTTTAGAATGCAAAAACAAGTTTGATAAATAATAAAAAATTTGTGAAATAAAATTAAAAAACATTCTCTCCAAAAAAAGCACAAAAAAGCGCTGATATTAAAGAACAATTAGGTATTTTTATCTGGATGATATATCTTCTAAAATAAATTTGAGTAATATTAAAAATATTTTATTGATTTGATGAGAAAAGAAAAAAAATGAATATGTGATTAAATAATATAGCATGACTGAATTTATTACCATACATTTTTTTGAGAGGCTTAGATTGAATAATTTATGTTTACAACAAAGTATAAATACATTCAGCTATTGTAAAAAAAACAAGCAGTTAGAAATTGATTAAATCATGAAATCATTGATTAATATATATTAATTTGATTTTTTATCTATCAAAATTTCATTTTTGAATTTTTATCTTAATTTAAAGTAAATATTTTTTATTTATTAAAGAATTGATTGATTAATCTACAAGTTTAATCTAAATATTTATAGATAAATCTAATTAATGACATAATAGTTTAGTAGCAAAAACGATTAGCGTATATGGATAAAGCTAGTAGAGAATAGTATACTCATTTCAAAAAGCACTCATAAAAAGTTTTAGCCTATTAGTGTAATTTGTTTCTTGACTTCTAAAAAAAAATATTTTGAATGATTAAAAGGGTCGTGATGAAGTTGAAGCTATTTCAATAGAATATTAAAATTATATAATAGAGAACTTAGAAAAAGAATCTAAATATTTGAAAATAATTAATTAAATATGTAAGTAATTAGATATTAAAAATACCAAGACAAATGGCTCATTAGCAGCATAAGTTCATTAAAATCAGCAATAAATTGACTTTGAATCATAATTATTACAAATTTAATTTGTGACAAAGGATCTATATGATTAGATAATTTTACTTAACAAGAAAATTGACTACATGGAGATTCAGCTGAACTCTAAAGAACCGAAATATTTAAGATCTACATTGAATAGTACGAATGGGAGCGAAGTAAACAAAGTATTCATCTTTTAATTTAAGACTAAATATTGAATTTCTAATAACTTAAAATATTACTAAGATAATTCATTTAATTTTCAAAATACTCAATTCTTGAGATAAATATTAGCATTTTTAGGTTACAATTCACTCAGCTTTTTATTCATTTTTAAAATAAGGCTGGCAACACAGAAATGAATATTGTTAGTGAATAAATTAAGAGACTAGCTAAATTTTTAGACATAGAACCTAGAATATCTATCAGTTCATCAAGAGAAGATCTCAGTTCTATTTTAGATTAAATTGAAGGCAAAGTAAGAGACATTAAAGATGTAAATAATTAAAGGTTAGAAAGTTTTGCCTTAATTTAATCCAGCATATAGTCTTTAAATGAAATGTGTGTAGAAATGTAAAAGGCCGAGCATATATCTATTCCTTTAATTAATTAGTTTTCAGCATTAAATGAAAACATGCAATAACTTTTAGAAATTTAAGTAAAAAATTCTAATAACCCTAGATAGTATGCTTCTATGTTCAACATTATCCAAAAATAATCATTAAATCTCACAAATACTCTCAAAAATGCTATTAATAATTCAATCTATGAAAATAAAGTATTCAATTTTAGTTTTAAATAATTCATTACATTTATTATTGTTCTTTTATTCAGGAAGTAATTTAAATGAGGAATGAGGAGCTCCTTGAAGAAGTTAAAGCTAAAAGTAAGGAAATAACACAAATTTAAATGATGATAAGAGAATCATCAAATAAAATACTAAATGATCTACAAATGTTTATGAAGAATTTAAAGCAAGAAAGTTCAATTTGTTAGCTTATTGAATCAATTTAAAATTAAATTCATGACCTCAAACAAAGAGTTCTAATATTAAGTAACTTAAAAAATAAATGATAATAATTAACTAATTTAATTATTTAAATAAAGATTAAGATCCCAATAACTCTACAGTTTAATCTAATAGGCTTATAGAATTAGAAGCAGAGAACTCTGTTTTAAATTAAAAGTATGAAAGCAGTGTAGATATTATTAAACAGTTAGAAGAAAAAGCTTATTATTTAAATATGTAAGTAGACTCATTAAAAGGCCTCATTCTTAAAATAGAAAAAGAAAATGAATCACTGGTAATCAATCAATCTAAAGCTACAAAAAACTTATTATAAAATTATATTTTAATTAATTTTTTGATAATTATAAAAAATTCAATAATTAATTTGGAAATTTTTCTGGAGGAGAATTGCAAGAAAACCAAAATAATTTTGAGATTTCTCCTTCCTTACTTTTTAAAAAAATAAGCATTAATCCTAAATGTATAATCTCTTCATGCTCATTAGATTGCCTTATTTACTTCCTTCCCCTAAAAACCTTATGATAGCATTCAAATACTTATCCCAATTTTTTGAATAAATAATAAATAATCAATGAATAAATTTATATTCCCATCTTAATCAATTGGTTTTTTCATCTTTGAAATATCTAGAAATATGAGATTAATTTGGTTAAAATTTATTTAATTAGAATAAAATTTCTATTTTTAGAAAAGGTTAGGCAAGAGGAATTTATTTTTAAATCTCCCAAATTAACTTTACCAAAAAACAAATAAATTACCAAGGTTTATTGATAAATTACAAAATATTGATTTTATTTTTATTTTATTAGAAAATTGAAAATGAAGCTCTAACAAGTGAAAAAGAGCTTTTCAAGTAGGATATGGAATAAAATTTAGAGAATATTATAAATACGAAGAATTAATTTGAGATTATTATGGAAACAGATAAATAGAATTTATACTAAAGAATTGATGAGTTGAGATAAGAAGTTATTGATCTATAAAACTACAAAGAGGCTAAGGTAATATATTTATATGATATTAAGTAATAACACACTTTAAATAAAATTTTAATAAATTATAGGAAAAAGAATGCCAAGATTTACTTGAAACAATAGACGATCTTGAAGAATTTAGTAAGAAACAGTTAGCTCATATCAAGAATTTTTAAGATTAAAACCAAGAATTGCTTAACAAAATAGCATAATTTGATAATAAAATTAACTCTTTAGTACAAGAAATAAATGAATATAAGAAAATAATAGAAAGACAGTAAAAAGATATGGAAAGAATGTAAAATGATGTAACAAAATTAGTTACAACTTGTGAATAACAATAAGAAGAAATAGTAAAGTAAAAACAAACAATATAAAGTTATTCATAATAGTTGTCAGAGCAAGTAAAAAAATATGATGATTTGAATTAAAAGTTCTCTTAATCATGGAAGGATAGTGAGCAGTTGAAGTAAAAAAGCAATGAATAAGAAGAAAAATATTTAAAAATGTAACAACTACTCACCATCACATAAAATGAACTGAAAAATTCTAGATCAAATTAAGAGAAATAGTAAACCAAGTAGAATGAAATAGAGTAATTTTTTTCCTAAATTTATTTTTTTTTATTTATTTTAAATTAATTATTAAGGGATCTTCGAGGTCTTATTGACTCTCTATAAAATGATATTAAAACTGCTACACTTAATTAATAGCTTTTTGAAGAACAAAGAAACCAAAAGCTCAAAGAAAACTAATTGCTTAAGGAGTAAAATCAACAATTGTAACAAGAGGTAGTTACTATGAGAGAGCAAATTTCTTAAACAAAGAGACTTTCAACCTCGATAAGCAGCAGCAGTGATAATAAATAGCATCTAATTATAGAATCCTTGAAGTGTTAAGTAATCACTTTATTAATAATAATATTTTTTTATTTTGAAGAATTTGTGAGAAATTTTCTAAATTGAAAAAGAAATTAAACTCGAAATCAAAACTTTAGTTTAATTGGTATTTTTAATTTTCTTGATATTAAAAATTCTTTTGATGGTTAGAGAGAAACCTTGAAATGAAATGCTTTAAATCAATTGAATTTGAATTGAAAAATTAATATTTATTTTTTTATAGATTAAATATAAGGATCAATAGTTTGAAAAAGAAAGAATGATGTTTAGATAAGAAGAAGATGCTAAAATAAAAAAAATTTAATTGCTTGAAAATCTAATTAAATAAGTATATTTTATTTATCCAGCTTGATTTAATTTTGTATTTTTTTAAGCTATAAGCAGGATAGTAAGTTAATGGACTTTAAGTTCATGATGAACCCATAAATGGCAATACAGCTAATTTTAATAGCAGCTTAAATATGTATTATGAGAATTTATTAGAAACTAAGGATTTGGAAATAAGCCACTTGAGAAATTTGGTATTTTATATTATGAATAAATAATAAAAATAAATTAAAAAAATGAAATTTAAAAATAAATAGATTAAATAGTTTACATTAGAGAATACAAACTGAAATAAAAACTGAGTCATTGGTTTTATAAAATGACATAATTAAAAAATTAATTGTAAATAAACATCTACAAATATAATAAAATATATTATTAAATTATTATATACTTTTATATTAACGAGTGTATTTAGATAATAAATTGGTTGGTTAGCTAGTTAGTTACTCTTTTTTAAGTCTAGAAAATTAGTTAGTTTATTTTAAATTTCTTGACAATAAAAAATTTTATTTATTTACCAAAGAAATGAATTTTATTGAAAATTTAAGAATAAAAAACATAAAAACTACCAATATCAAAAAAATATTATTGTTAAATCTTGAATATTCTTATTAAAGTATTTTAAATATATAAATAATTAATTGGTTACTTAGTTAGTTGGCTAATTGTAAAATGATATTTGGTTTATCATAGAAAATTGAACAATATTAGATTATTCTAACACATTTTTGATGAGCAAGGTGATACTTTTATTTATTTTTAAAATTTAGAGAAAGAAATCAGTGAAATATAAAATTAATAATTAAGCTAACTCAACATCTACACAATTAAAATTAGTTAACAGCTAAATGAGTTTGTGTTTATGAATAAAAAATTTAAGTATAGAAATAAGTTATTAAAAAACTTTTTACTTTCTAAATATTCTATTATTTTAATACTTTATATAAATTATAAAAGCATAGTTTACTTGTTTATCAATGAAGTTAATTTATTAGGTGATTGGATTGGTATTACTAAATTAATTATATACTTAGTTTGATTGTTTATTTACATAACTAGTTAGTTAGTTGTTAAGTTGGTATTGCTTAAAAAATGAATGTAATTAAAGAAGATAGAGTTAATGAAAAATAGCAATAGAATAATAAATTATATACAAAGATTTTATATAATAAGAAAGTGATAATTTTGATTTGATTAATTTTTGAATATAAAATTATTCATTTTTAAGATGGCCTTTTATTTTGTGAGATGTTATTTTAGGAAGGAGTTGAAACTTTATCGATTTATGAAACTGTGAGATCTTTTTTTTCTTAAGTTTTAGTTCTATCTTCAAATTTCTTCTATTAAGATTATAATGTGGCAAGTTATCTGTCATAATATTCTTCATAAGTTTACCACTCTTGCTTATTTTGTTCAAATAGGGGCATATAATTTTGTAATTCTGGTAAAAATTAGCAGATTGTATCAAAATAAGGCTATACGATGAAATCTATAAAACCAATTTGACTCTTAGCTATATTTGTTGTATATCTATCACATAAGTAAGATATCGGAAGTTGTCTTGATCTTTCTACATCTCCCTATATTTTTAAAGTAGATCTTATTGATGGTGCACAATAAAAAATTTTTAAATAAAGTACTTGAATCCAAAATTCATTTAATACTCTATGCGTCCACTCTTAGTAAATATGGAATGGTTTGAATGGATTACTAACATCTGCTGCATGAAGTAATGTGTTCATGCAGATAGCTTTATCAGCAGCCTTTGCATCAAATTCTTTTAAATAATATGAATGTTTTAGTTAATAAAAATTCAAGAATAAAATATTACCATTGGAAGCTAATCTTCCTTTTAATTATGCCCAACTTGTAAAATGTGAATTCATGTCAGTTTTTAAAATCATTTGGATTAAAGTTTCTCTCACACTTTTGTAAGTTTTATTATCGATTCCTTGAAATATGTTTATACTAGGATTATCTCTTATTAATTTAAATGTAACACTTAAGTGATGATTTTCTAGAGGACTTTTATCATTGTATAAGATAGATAAATCAGTTCTTGCATTCATTTAAAAAGGGTTGTTGAAACCTGGATGATCTACATCATGAATAGCAGAAGCGATAAAAGATACACCAATATCTATTTTACTTAGCTTTGCTATTTAAACAAAGTTGCATCTCCTCAAAAAAAAGTGCATCGTCTAACATTTTCAATTTTAAAATTACTATCACTTAAAATAAATAAATAAATAAATAACTTACTTATGTGACATCAAAAGCATGAATTTTATTGTGGTAAGGATTTCCTAAATATCTAATAAAAAAATGTAAATTTTAGAAGTCTGTCTATCTGTTTTATGTGCTTAAATAAATAAATAACTTACTTTTGTTAAATTATATCACAAAATTGATAGAGGATTTCAGGTTGCAGTTTCCAGCTTTAGTAGCACTAGTACTCTTCAAATAAATAATTTAATAGAATTGAAAGCTCCTTTCCATAATTTTCTTTAAAAAACTCAAAAACCATGAACTCTCTGCTATCTAAGTTGGCAAAATATTTTTCGACCTTTATAAAAAAAATCTAAAATAACAAATAAAAAAATATTTAATTTTTACTTATGCATCTGTCTCAATTTTTTAATATAAATATTATTCTTCAACTTATTCTACTTGAGGCTTAGTAGCAACTGCTGCTGCAGCAGTTACAACAACTGGGGTAGCAGGGGCAGGGGCAGGAACAGCTTTAATAACTGGAGTAGCTGTTGCTTATGTAGGAATTTATTTACTTTCTTCTTTTGAAGCTTTTTCATCTTTTGCTTTTTTTTATTCTTCAGTATCTTTATTTTTTTCATCCTTAACTTCTTCTTTTTATTTTCCATCATATTACTGCATCCACTGTTCAAGCTAAGTATTGTTTGTTTTTAGGTTAAAAAAATACATTCAAAATAACAAAAAATGATCTACTTCTTTTTATTCTTTTCCAAGTATTGGTTCATATAGTTTGTTAGAAGATATCATTTAGGAAGCCCTATTTAAAAAAATAAAATAAATCTAATAAAAATAAGTTTAGTGAGAGTTAAATTACCATTCGAGTTCTCTAAAATAGTATTCGTCTGTAACTAGCACTTTTAATCTATCTATGATAGCCAATATTTTTTCGATTGGAGTCTTATCTCCAAATTAATATTCAAGTGCTTTGTTGTTTGTATTTTTCATCTTTATTTACAAATTAAAAATTTAAATATCATTTACTAACAAATAAACAACTTAATGAAATATATTGAAAGGAATCATATTTACTTTTCGGAGAATGATGAATAAACGCATAAACCTAAAAAATATTCTAAAGAATTTTGAAAGGATTTTAGCAGTATTTTCTATAATAAATTGATCAGTAAGCACAAGAACTAAACTTAAAAAAATGACAATTGCATCAATTAAGTTAGCTCTTTGTTTAAAATAGACCTAAATTTTTGAATATAATTGATAAGTTAATTGAAAAAAACAAAACTGGACAGAGATATTTATTTAATTACTTTAAAACTATAAGCATAGCATTTAAACAATATTTCTAAAATAATAAGGCAAATGATAACTATTTCTATGTATTGTAAGATAAGCAGTACAGATTAATCATTCAAAAAATTTCCTGTTGGATCATCAATAGTAAATTCACAAAACATCAATATTGTGTAGAATATAGTTATGAAGATCACATATTAATTGAAACCCTTTGATTCAAAAAACTGTCTTAGGTAATGTTATTTGTCAATTTTCTTCATCATATTTCTAATTAAAAAAAAATTTTGAGTATGTAATGTATTTCATTGAGATCATTTTACTCTATGACAGATTTTTACTCTATTTACACAAAATAATTCTTTCTTTTAGATCTTTGTGTGTTTCTTGATGTATTATTTACAGATTTACCATCTTCATTCCTACTCTATAAATATAATAAAATATTTTCATCAAGTAAATCTATATACTTATCAGTAATCTGATTAATTTATTATTTTATTTTTTTATTGGAAAATTTATTCTACTTTGTTTATCATATCTCTTGATTCATTAGGAGAAATGTCTTTATGTTTCTAATCTATTTGTTTATTTAATTAAGAATGATCTAACTAAGGAGATCCTTAAGTTAAAGTATTCATTTTTAATAACACTTTATATCAAATATCTATCAATCCAGCTAAAACTGCTAGCTTTTCTATATTAGATGGGTTTTTTTTAGCACGTTAAAGCAGATACCAAACTACTTATTTCTTTGTTTATGTTTTGGTAAATAACTGAATTAATAAATAAATAATTTGCGTAAATTTAAATATATTCTACTTAATTAATTAATTTTTTCAGTTCTTCTACTTTTTGCATTTTGAAAATAAATTCATTATATGAATGATTAAAGCTTAATATTTAATCAAAAATTAATCAGTTCATTGTAAATTAGTTAATAAGTTAGTTATTTTCATTTATTGTTTATTTATTGGTTTTTGGTTTATCTGTTGATTTATTCATTTAATAATTAGTTGTTCTTTATAAATGAAAGTGTTTTTTAAAATAATGTAATTAATTATTCATATTTACAAATATAAAAGTAAAATATGTATTTAAAAGAGAATAAATAGGTATTTGATTTGTTCTTCAAATTCAGCAATTTTAAGTAAAAAATAAATTTAAAAATATTGAATGAAAAGATAATCAATAAATTTGAATTTAATTCTAAATGAAATTATACTTTTCTCCTACAACACTGAACAACAAAGGATTAACTTACTAATTAACTAGCTAAAAACTTAACTAGCTAAATAACTCAATAAGTTATTATTCTATTATATTATCGATAGTTTCATGTATTGAAAAATAAGGCTTATTGAAAAGGCTTTTGTTCATTCATTCTTCATTCTTGTCATCAAAAAAGAGGTGGTTTTGTTGTTTTTGTTTCTTCTTCTTTTTTCTATTTGAGTGTGGCTTTGATGATTCTTCTCCTTCCAAGTTGAATACATTTGAGTAAGTAGTGTCGTCTGATTGGTAATCCAACTAAATGGAATCCATAATTTTATCGTGCTTCTCTTCGTCCTCTCCGTCAATGCTAAAGAAGTTGTTTTATACTGATGTATCTAAGTTTTTTTATTGTTCCATATCTTATTATTATGTTGGGTTTTATCTTTTTTCAGATTAAGAATTATTACCTTATGCTTTTTGACTAGAAGATTTAGGTCCTGGGTGCTGTTGTGATGGAATTCCTGATGTTGGAACACTGCTATTGCTATGAGGATGATTCTGTCTATGTACAACATGGTGATGCTTTCCTTTTTCACTTTTATCCTAAAACTCATTTCCATTATTCTGTTCAAGATGTAGCTCTACACCTCCATTGTTTATTTGGTTTTTCAATGCAATTTAGACTTCTTTTTATTGAGAAGGAAGACGCACATCTTCATTCACTACCCTCTTGCTGAATTTTTTTTAATCAACTATTTACATTTCATCATTATGAATCTACTTTCCTTATATGTTACCAGATGAATCCGTACTATTAGCATTTACTTTATTATTGTTATTATTCATACTACCACTTCCCATACTCATCATTCCTCCTCCCTTTTTAATCATAACTTATTTGTCCTTTTCTAATTATGCTGTTAAACTAGCAAATCCGTTTTCGTTTCTTCTTCTCACATAAATCACTGCACCACAGCACCCGAAAACCAAAAGAATGACAACCAAAACTATTATAAATGCTGTCTTTGATGATCCAGAATCATCTGATTTTTCTTCTTATTGTTAATTATTAGTCTCCCCATTATTACTATTATTGTTGTTATTTTCTTCTTTGTCTTTGGTGTTATTATCATTATTTGAATTTCCTTTATCTTAACCTCCTGAGCTATCATTTGAATTAGAATCTTTATTGTCTTTACTTTATTAATCATCATTTTTTGGAGAATTATTGGTATTATCTTCATTTTTTTAATCTAATTATGATTGCAAGTATCTTGATTATGTTTCATTTAGAATTATCTCATTCTGATTTTCATATTGATTCATGAATTAAACTGCTTTATCATTAACCAAATGCTTTAAATTTTTAATACAGGTATTATTTATAATGTGGTAGTTATCAATATATTAAACTAATTGGTTTAAATTGTCTAATGATTTTTTAATTAAACTGCATTCGCTTCTTAGCTTCAGATTTAAAGGACATAATTCATTTTATTCTATTATATCATTGATGTAAGCATTCTTTAAGCTTTCAACAAACAAAATATTGTTTGGATAAACTTAGCAAAATGAATTTGATTAAAAGTTGTATTTGGTTTATTTGAATAATTCAAAAGAGGAATCCTACAGTTAATCACATCTTCTTGAGGAAGCACATTCTTATGAGTCTGAGCACTTTTTAACTAAACTGTCTGAACTCAATGAATGAATTTTTGAACATTCATTATTTACAGCTAGGACATTCTTACATCTTAAATCGACAATAGAATTACCTACTCTAAATAAATTATTTTCTTAAGAATCAGTTATTTATCCTTCTTTTAAACTCATCAAAGCAAGGCATTATCCGAAATGGCAAAATTCATTTTATCGGCATTAAAAGCTGCTCTAGCATAGGCTTTGATTTTTGTTAGAATAATCATTTGTGACACTTTTTTAAATACTATCTTTCTTCAATGAGTTCATTGAAATATATGAATTTGGGTATTTACAAGTGTTGCTTTACTAGTCGCAAATTAGTTATGGATCACAAAAGAGTGATTCCTTAACACCACAAATCTATCCTAACTTCTATCCCTCACATACACCTAAAATTTAATTACATTTTCTACTTATACATTCTTGGGAGAGTTAGCATTATTCTTATGGGTATCTCAGTCTTGGGTATGAATCATCTAAAACTTAAGAGTTAGTTTCGCACTACAAAATGATAGAAGTGTCATATTTATTTATTGATTAATTTAAAATATTAAGGAAGCTATCAGTACAAGAGCATTAACTATTTATTTTTATAAACTTTGATAGCTAATTTTCATTTTATTTGAGTTCTATGCAGCCTTATGATTATTATTACCTAAAGCTGCTTTTGTTATAAGTGCAAGCAGTTTAAATGATATTTTTCTCAGCTGTTAAAACGCTTCCAAATAAAATAAATGCTAGCAGATAGATAGTAGATCCTTTTATGATGTTAAGCATGCTTGTTCAATTTAAAACTCACTTGCTAAATGTAATATTTGAAAAACCTAATAGACTTTGTTAATTCTTTCTTTGATGCTTTCTAAACAAAAAAACCAAACAAACAAATAAACAAACAAAATATTGTAAATTAACTATAAAATAAATATTGAATTTTTTTATCATTTGATTTTTCAATCTCTTATTTTTTGATTTTATTTTTCCCAACACTTTAAAACAATGAAGCTAAATAATTTGATGCTGAATAAAAAAACTTTATTAAACTCAATAAACAAAATAAATAACATACCTACATACAATCATGTTTAATATAATTCTGAAATTTACATCAAATAATAATGAAGTGACTTTAATCACTTTTTAGTGGATTAAATATTAAAATACCAAGCAAAGATAAAAAAAAATATCAGAAATACAAAGGAACTAACTGGTTCATATATGCATACAAGACAGAGCTAAAAAAGAATAGAAAACTTTCAATGACAATCAAATCTTATACATTATTTTTTAAATTTTAAAAGAAGTAATAAATAATAATAATAATAATAAACAAATTGTTTTTATTAAATTTTCTATTTTTATTAAAATATATTTTAATTTAAACAAACATATTTTTTTACAAATTAATTAGAATTTTTTAAATGTTAAAATGTCTCATTGATTCTTCTCTCAAACAAGCATTAAAGATAATACATCTGAATACAAATGCATTAAACCTTCTTGAGGAGTTCTAAAATCAATAACTCCATTTTACTAAATAAAAATAGTATTAGAAATGATTAATGAATGATAATATAATAATTTTACCTCTAAAAAACTTTTAATCCCATAAAGTGAATAATCTTTATTAAATTTAACAATTGGGTTTCTTAATTCTATTTATTATTTCTCAGGTATCATTACTTCTCTTTTAGTATTTATAAGTTCAATCTTAGGATATTTATTAAAATCTATATTCTTAACTTAATGATAGTATTTAGCACAGTTTACAACAACAAATTCGCATTAACTTTAATTTTATTAAAAAGCATAAATTATTTTATTCATTCAATTCTTAAGAAAACAAAAATATTTGTTTTTATGCTTAAAGCTTATTTTTAAAGATTAAAAAAGTGTAAATACTCATGATAATTTGAGGCTGCTTCCAAAAAGAATTTTCTAAAATAGATATATACTTTATCACCAGGTGTATAATAAACTATAAATATGGGCTTTTTCATATTCTTAACCTTATAAGCTAACCAGTCTTCTCCTTAATATTCTGTCAAATATTTTTCATAGTTATCCCTAATTCATTATTTGAATATTTTAGATTTCAAAAAATCTATATAATGGGCATGTAGAATTTAAATATATTTTGAAAATCTCCAAAATACCTTTAAGATGTTTCATATCCATATTTCATACCAATTATACCACCAAAAAATATAGAAATAAGCATTTTAGTTCTAAACTTGAATAAATCCTGCTTAGCACCTTGCTAATTATACACTTGATTTAAAAAATATTAACCAAACATCTATCAACTATTAATTAAGCCTCTACAAAAATCAAAATTGTGAATATATCTTTACAAAAAATAATTGTTATTTAACAAAAATATACAAAATCTTATTAAAATATTGAATCTTTAGTAACAAAAACATTTTATTCAATTTATTTTCTATTTTTTAATAAATTAATTAATCTCATTTTACAAGTCATATTTTTTTTGAATGGCTAGCTAAACATTTTAAAATAATTCAAATTCTGCTTTTTATTAAATATTTTTTATTATTTCTATTCAAATAATATTTAAAAGATAATGAATTGTAATAATCATCCTATTTTTTTAGAAAGAAAAATAATTTTTTGTTGATCTTCTTTATAAAATTTAAATCCAAGTTTATATATTTGTTTTTTTTAAATTAGAATTCATTTTGATGGCTGATAAATAAATAATTCTAACTTCACATTTTCCAATAAATTAGAAGGATGAAATTTTTATTTATTTAAAGGAGAATCTTTTAGATAAAAAGTAATGCTTAAAAAATGTATACTCAAATCATATCAAATAAATACATAATACTGAGGCATATTCTATTAAATCTCAAATTAAAATTTAACATTAAAGCAAATTTTTTAAATCATATTAACTTAATAATTTTTTCCGAGAAAAATCAAGATGAAGTCAAATTTATTTAATAAAATTTATGAAGTTGTTAAGTTGATAATATTATATTCATTTTAAGTAATAAAATGATGTATCAGAATAAAAGTCTAAAGATAAAGTAGAAGAAGATATTAAAAAGATAATCTTAAGTCTCCTTTTTCTTAATTTAAGATAAAAAGAAATTTAATTTTTAGTAAATTATATGAAAATGTTAATTATCTATTTTTAAAATAGCAATAACAAGATGAATGATAAAATACTCTTTTTAATTTTAGTATGAAATGTTCTTCTTTTTGAAAATATCAGAAAATAAAATTAGGGTTTTGTATGCGTTTATTTAAAAACATGTGAACAAATATTATATAATAAATGGTAATTGAGATATTGCTATTGCTTGATAAACAGTTATTTTTGCTGGTTAATTGATCAAATAAAAAATTTTATTTTTAATCAATCTAACAATTCAGCAGATATAAGAGTTATAGTTATTGGCTATTTCAAATCACTATGGAAATAAACAACAATATTATACTCTCCAGAACCATCTAAAGTGAAAGAAGATTTCTTTTTGGAGATATTTTTCATTTCTGGATCATAAAATCTTAAAATATCTTGTTTAATATTTACTTCCATTTTTACCAAGGTATTAGGGCCCATTAAATTTGATAAGTTTTCACCACGTTCAATTATAAGATCAAAGTTATTGGACCACCCAAAGCATTAGCAGAGTTTATCTTCAGGATCATCAGATTTTTTAGCTATTCCTATTCTCATATAATCAGAAGGTTTTGTACTAAATAAGAATGTAAAGACATGAGTTTTATCCTAACGCATAATATAATCTGATCTACAATTAGAAGTTTAGCCACCATTATTCTTAATAAATGGCTGCCCATCCTCATTTTTATCTAAGAGTAAATCATTATTGCTAGTTTTTACAAACTAGATTTGTAAATCATAAACTGGTATTATGTTTATTTCTAGCGGAGTTACTTTTATTGAGAAATCTTTCTTTCTGAAATTTTTAAATTTTTAGTAGAAATCAATACTTGCTGTATTGCTCATTAGATTTTAAATATTTGGTGTAGTGGTATTTTCACCTTCTTAGCTTGATTATTGTTCTGAAGGTTCCTATTTCTATTCGTCTGGTTAATTTTATTCTTTTTGCTCTTCTGTTTCTTGTACTTCCGTTTACTGATTGGTGCTACTGATATTATTTGTTTAAGAAAGATATTTATTCTCAGCATCATTTTAAACCTACTTGTGCTTTTCAAGAAAATGGTCTATTTTTACAGAAGTTTTTGAGGTTTCTTCAGAATTTTGATAACAATTATAAAGAATGCTTTAAAGCTCTCTCACTTCTTCAGAACGGTTGAATGATTCTCTCAAATCTTCAATCAAATATTGCTTTTCTTCTGCTTTAAGAAGAGCTTCCTTTTTTTTATCATGAATCTTTTAGTATACCTTTTTTTGTAGGTCACTAAAGAATTCTTCAACAGCTCTTAAATAACCATTATCCTAAGACTTAATGATAGCTTCTTGAATAATGTCTAACTCTCTTTTTTTAATAGGTAAAAAGTAAGAGGTTGCCTATTCTTTACCCTAAAGCAAATCATCTAATAGTATAAACTAATCAGTAGTGAATCCTCTGTAAGTATAAATCATGCATTTCTAACAACATAATCTCTTTCTAGAAGTAATATCATCAGCAACTAGAATAGCTATAATTTCATAACCTGAGTGCTCTTCACAAAAAAATTTGATTTACGTAGTTTAAGATTCCATTTGGCTTTTTGTTGCTTATTTACTTGTTGATGCTATCTATTTAAAAGAATTTAATTGATAATTTATTTCAATTATTGTTTTTATGACATACAGATCAGAAAAATAATAATCTTTATTTCTAAAGATATTCTTCAGATTTTCAAAGCATCCTTAATATAAGAAAGTTAATTCTGTTTTTATTGAATATAATATCTGATTAAATAAATATAATAGACTCTATCATTAGAAATAATTGTCAAATATTTAAAATCGACACTTTTCTAATTCCTTTAAAAAACGAATAAATTAAAATATTGATTGATTGATCATTGTTTTAGCTATTAATGTGCAAAATTTTTTTCAAACAAAAAAAATAAATATTTCCAGCAGCTCTATCAGAAATAGTTGAAAAATATTGAATGAAATTAGTTACTAAACAAATGAGTTAGAATGGATGTAAAAAAATATATAATTTTTCAAAGAAATTAAAGATTTTCAATAAATTTAAATATAGATATTAGAATTGATAAATAATATAATACTTACAAAAATTAAAAAAGATCATATTAATTTCAATAAATTAAACATGGAAGAGATGGCCTTACTGTTTTTATGATGAATTCATCAGTCAATTATTCCCAAGCTTTTAATATACCTTAAACAAACTTTTAAATTTATGAAATTTTAAATAGTTAAAAATTTGTTTTGACTTAAAAATTTTAAAAGAATTTTGAAAAAAGCTGTAATTATTTCAATAAAATATTTTGAATATTATTATGGATTTTGCAGTAATTGTTTATACAGATAATTTTATATTTTATCAAAAAATAAAAAAAATAGTATTTGAGAAAATTATATTAATTTATTCAGTTAATGAAACAAATAAATTAAAAGTAAACAAAACATAAAAGAATTTGTATGAATTAATGGTTAATTAATTGATTGATTGACAGATTATTGGTTTATTTTGTTGACAATAAATAGATTTGCAAAAAAATATTTTAAAATAATCTTGTTTGGTGAAAAATTCAAGAATAATTAAATAATTATTTAAAATATTTGCAAGATAGTTTTTAGTAATTATATTATTTATTATATTGTAGACATTATTTATAATTTATCAATTTCATCTATTATATAAGTTAGCTTTTTTTACCATAAAAATACCTGGTTAAGATATGTATGTTGAAGAATTTCCTATTTAATTTTATGATATGTCTTGCTGTTGGTTAGACATAGATCTTAATTAGCTGTGACCTATGTTATTTTATTTAATATATTAATTCTAAAATTATGATGAATGTTGTGATTATTACTGGGAGTAATAAAAAGATTGTTATTATGATTATTATTATAATTGTTAAAATTGAATTGGGATTTACAAACTTTTCACAATTTTTCTTTTTTTTGTTTTTTTGCTTGATTCTTATTTCAAAGTAATGTCTTTTCCTTGTAAAAAATTTATGTTTGGATTTTAACCTTAATTTTTAGGATAATCTTCACCTAACTTTGACTGGTTCATAATTTTGAAACTTTTGTTGTTGGGTTGAGGGGACAACTTTTTACTTGTATTTAAATGAGGAGATATTGATTGATGGTACTAATTTCTTTGGTTTTGTACTCCAATTAACAAATTTTAGTTTGCAAATTTATTGAATCTCAAATGAGAATAGCTATTAAATTCTTGCATTGCTGAATCATCAAACTCTTTTAAATGAATGTGCTCACTTAAAAGGTTTTCTAGCTTATAATTGTTTTAGTCTAAGTATACCCTTTTCATTGCACTTTGACTATTATTCAGATTTGACATTATTGTAGAGTTCTAAATTGTTGAAGTATTATCTTACTTGTTTACTCTTATTTTTATTGTTTGTTTCTTTGTATTAGTTTGTTCAAAGGGATACCCATTATTTACTTTTTTTTCTGCTCTCTTTTCTTAAGCTAAAGAGTAATACTTAGAATTCATCAATTCTGGTAAATGAGTTTTACTCCTATTTTTACTCTGTGTATTTGATCTGTATTTTTATTTTGATATGTTAGGATTAAATAAATTAGGATCTATCTGTGTTTCATAAAGATTAAACTCTTCATTTTCTTAGTTTTTTAAAAATAATTAATAATTTTGTGTGCTCTCTTTTTAGCATTCCCCTTGTTGAAATTCTAAATTAAAAGAACTTCTTAACCGATTACTGCTAACATTTAAAGCTGCCTATTTTTGACTATTTTGTCTTCCTTCACTCTAAGTATTCATATGGCTATTTTGGTTAATTAATTAATCCACTACTTCTTATTAACTTTTGTTTTTATTCTAGTTATATAAAACTTTTATTTAGGCATTGTTGTTTTAGTCTTAATAATCCGAAGAGTTGTTTTACCCACTTTTTTAATGATAGTTTACTTTTACTACTAAAGCTTCATTTTGTTAATTATTTGTTTTTACTTGCTCTTATTATAGATCATTTAATTTCTAGGAGGAAGATACTACTGTTGTTGCCTAGATCCCAGCATTATCTTTTTTTTGTTATTTAATTGATCCAGCAGATAAAGTCTATGTTAGAGCTTAAGATTAAGCAGGTACATTTAAAGTATTTGTAGTGTTTATTTATTTAATGGTTATAGGGGGAAGTTAAACTTACTTTTGATCTTAAACCTTATTTATATTTTTCCCACTTTATTTATTTAAATTATTATTGTTGCTACTGTAAATGCCATCTTGTTTCTTTAAGCTTTAAGAAATTGATATCTATCTTTAGGAGCTCTCTTTTTGTTAATTGTTTTTATTAATCAGCTTTTGAAATATATTTCTAAACTAAGAACCTAATGAAGTCTACCTTTCTAATATTTTTTCTTTAAATAGCTAGTTTTTCTAATCTATTTTTTCATAAATAATTTTTGGAACTTGGTCAAAAAAACTAAACAATTTTTGTTTTTAGACATTTTTTTGAGAATTCTATCCGCTCTTAATTGAATTTGTTAAATTTTTCAGTGAAGGCAGCTGAGAAATATTAGAAACCTTTAAATTACTATTAGAGGATAATATTTAATCATTCACTTTACTGTCAACAATGCTATTGCTTAGGCTTACTGCTGTATTGATATTATCATTTTTATTAAAATTTTTGAATTGAGATGAAGCATGCTGCTGCTAGTCTTTTTTGATAACAAAAGCTTCACTGTTAGCATCTTAGCTAAATCTGCTAACATCAGTAAGTATATTGTTTGCACCCATAGGATTCTTAATAGATTGAATTTCATTAATAACATCTAACCCTAAATTATTCATAGTATTCCTTACTTTCTAATTCATCATATCTTCTAATGTTAATTAAGAGTTATTTTGACTTATGTCATGTTTGAATGAATTTTTAGATGTAAGTTTATTTCCTGTTTAATATTGCTAATTAGCTTATGCAAACATATTAATATATTAGTCAAATTACCCACTATCTTAGAACAAAGATTGCTAATTCATTAAATTATTTGTAAAATCTTTAAGTTAAACATTTCCTACATTCTATTAATTCTAGACTAAACTTTGAGTAAATTTGTTGAGTATACCTCCATTTCCTATTTTTGATTATCCTATGGACATCAAAGAATTTACAGAACTCTACCAAACAGATTCATTTTATTATTAAGAATTTAAAAGCCAGTGTTAGTCAATTAAATTGCGCTAATCCTTATGTTAATTGTTCATTCCTACTAATCTAGGGAGGGAAGACATAAAACTAGACATAGATTCCTCCATATTCGTTTGATTTTTTTATTCTTCCTATTTTATATCATTTTCCTATTCTTTTTTTGTTTAATTATTACTTTAATCTCCATTCTATTTCAATATTTATATTTCTTTTTCAAGATCTTGAGTAACAAAGTTTATAATTTCAGGCTCTGGAAGCTTATTAAAGTTTTCTTCAAACATTGAATCTTTGTAGTCTTCAACATTAATGCTATACTCTTTCATGCTGCTTTTTACATGTTGATGATCTACATTTTCTTATTCCATTTGAATGCAATATCAAATAAAAGCTTCTTATTATTACCTTCCAATTTTAATTAACCTGATAAAATAAAAAAAATTATATATTTTTCAATATGTGGCTCCAATATAATAATTATATCACACAGAAATAAACAAAATCTTAGTTTGTTTCAGAATCTATTTTTTTCTTTTTTAGGACTCATTTGTTTTTTATGATAAAAAGCAATGGCATTTAAAAAGGACTATTAAAAATTCTACTCTTTTCTAAGTTTGAAATAGTTTACTAAATACAAATATAATTTCAGGTTGATGAAAGCCATATTAAACAAAATATTTTTTAATTTTCAAGTATTTTTTAGTTTACAATTTACATCTTCTTTCAAAACTTTCTCTCAAATGCTCAATCTATTTTAATAATTTCACTAAAAATGAATGAAAAGAATTTTAAAAATACTCATGTTCTTAATTTGATATTTTGAATTGAAATCAATCATTGAGTTCCTTAAAAATTATTTTAAAAGAATTTATTTATTTTTCATGACAAAAGTCTTATTTCATAGAAAATTTCTACTAATAAAAAATGAATTAAACAATGTATTTTTACAAATAAATTTAGCAAATTAGATAAAACTCTTTAATAATTAAAAACATATAAGCAATCTAATATAAAATTTACTTTACACTGAACTATACTTTTTTAGATATTATGGTTTATCAAAAGTTTATGTCAAATATTAAAATCTTTTAAAAAAAAAATATTTAAAAGAGAATATTTTTTATTACAATTTTTATGTCTCAGGTATTATTTTAGTTTTTTAATCATAAAAAATAATAATGCTATTTATAAGATAATTAAAATCAAGTAATCAATTATACCTTTATCTATTAATCAATCGTCTTTAATTGTAAAAAGCATAAATTAAATCATCTATATTGTATTAGGTGTTCTCACCTTAAATATATAAATTCTTTTATACAAAACATTTAATCTCTCTTTTCCCTTATTTTCACTAGATTTCAACTATTTTATTTATTAGATTTGTAAATTAAAACCATTAAAAAAGTTAAGCAAATAAAACAATAAACTTACAAACTTAATCTTCATTTAATTTAAAAAGATAAATTTCTTTCTTTACTAAGTTTTATTTACTATTTGAATTGCAGTAAATCACAATCTATAATAATTAAAAATTCACTTCAAAAATATTCATTATTTTGGTTAAATACATTTTTTTGAATACAAGTTAACAAACAAAGACTTCATGTTTAAAAAAATTAAAGCACTATATAAATTTAAGTTAGATTAAATAACTAAAAATTATTGATTTCATCTTCGAAGAAAATTTATCTTCAAAACAAAATTGTATGAGATATATTTTATTTTTTATTTATTTGTTTAAATAAGATTTATCTATTGCCAAGACATATATTAAGAAATTAAATTAAAAGATGAATTGCTAAAATATTTAAAGACAAATAAAATAGAAACTTTAAAATACATTTAGGATTAATAATTAATAAATTTACTAAGATTCATTTTTTTCTATGGTTGGCAAACATAATTTGAAACTTACTTCAAATTTATAAATTATTTTTTGCAAAACTCATTATTTCTATCACAAGGAATAATTACTTAATATTTAAAAAAATTAAATATTGTTTTCTTTCATCTCTAAAATGATATTTTTCAACATTATAAAAATGTTATCTTAAAAAGTAAATGCAAAAAATCCACTTAATTATATATATATATATATATGTATAGTACCCTAGGGTACTGCCTTTTTCAAGGCTATACACTGAAATTTTAGATATTATTTTTTTATTTAAAAAACTCAATTTTTAAAATATTTGATTTGTAATTGATCAGTTTAAGTTTAGATAAAAATGATAAATATTTATAAAAAATAAAAATTTAATAGCTAATTGTAGTAAAAATAATAACCAAAATAAAATATTTTTGAGTGAATATTTTGATTTATTTGTTGAGACTCTTGAATAATTTTTTCAACAAAATTAATTTATTTATTAGGTTGAAAAGGAAATAAAAAATATTAGTAATTAATAAAATGTTAGAATGATGATTTCGTTATTAATAAAATTTGATTGATTGAGAATGTGAGTTGGATGGAGTTGATAAAATCAGTTAATAAATTTATTTTTAAATTTAAAGAAAATTAAGATGACTAATTAAAATATCTTTCGAATAATAATTATAAAAACACATTGATAATAATATATTTAATAGTTCTAACAAAAAAATTTAGCACAATTAAATAAATGAAAGAAAACTAGCCAAATATCCTGAAAAAGAAAATATTTTTTTAGCAGAATGGTTAGATGAATCAAACTTGCAGTGATAATCCTCCTGCTCATAGAAGAGTTTTAGAATCTAAGAATGAAATTATTTAATAACATAATACCCTTTATTTCGATAAGTAGACTCATAATCAATAATACAAATAAGATTGCGCAAATAATAATGATTTATAATAAAAGTTTTCAAAAACTTCTACAAGGAGAATTTTTGATCAAATACAATTTAGATAACATGATATGACTCTTAGAAATAATGAAAATTCTAAAATGATTAAAAATAATAACATGTACGGTCCTCAGTCTGACCGTCTTTAAGACCTCACCACTACTTAAAGTATGTCTAAAAGATTACTAGGAGTTATAAAAAACGCCAGTAATTAGTAAAGCTACTAGAACTAAGGAGATACTCAGTGCAACTATGATGAGGAAGATGATACTTTAGATGAATTTAATATACTGCTGAAGCAGAAATAACCTCCCTCTAAGGAAACGTAAACAAGTTGATTCATAAAAATTGTTGTTTTAAATAATTTTTGTTTAAACAAAGTTCTATCAAGTTTAGTAAAGAGTTTCCAGTTTTTAATTTGTTAGTACAATTTTTATAATTTGAAGATCTATTAAACATTAAATATTTATGTAAATTGTTTTGCTCAAACAAGTATTCACAAAGTATCAAAAAGAGGTTGACCTACTATATTACTTAAGTAATATTATTTTTATCTTAAATTAATTCATAAGCTTATTTATTGATGTACTCAGGGACTAACAGAGAGCCAACAGTATTTTTTATGGGATCAATATATTAATTTCAATTCAGTATAAAAAAAATATGAATTATAATACTATGTAATATTATATTTATCCTAAAAACATTTATTAATCCTATTTTTTATGAATAGAATTATACACTAATTCCTTCTTAATCAGACATGGAAATATTAAAAGACATAGACAGAACTATTATTATTTAAGGAGATTCAATAAATGGAAAATAGTAAAAAATTCACTTTTGTTAAATTCAATAATAAATCTATTTAATTTATTCAGAAAAGAGAAATTGAAAAAGATACTTAGAGCTATCAGCCATAACTCTAAAGATGTTGGATATGTATAAGGACTTAATCAAATAGTAGGAACTCTTATTCCCTAAAACTTGAAAGAAAATGAAATTTATTGGATTGTTTTGTATTTTCTTAAAAAACTCAAATTAAAAGAAATGTATAAAGAAGGTTTTCCTAGACTTAAAATTCTAACTTTTTAGCTAGAAATTTTCATGTAAAATTATCTCCCTGAGCTTCTTTAATATTTGAAATAAAATAATATTTCTGTGAGTTACTTTTGCACCAAATGGTTTATTACTCTCTTTTCATATGACTTGGAAAACAAAACAGTAATTACTTTTATTATTATTATTATTATTATTCTATTCCTTTAATTTGTCTTTATGTTCAATAGATACTTAAAATTTGGAATCTATTTTTGATTAAAGGATGGAAAGTTCTTATTAGAATCGCCTTAGGCTTATTAAAGCTTTTTGAAAAAAATATCAGATCAGAACCAGTTGACAATCTCTCAGATTATATAAGAAACTTTGCTGAGTAGAATTAAAAATCTGTTGATGATAAAGAATTGATAAAAATATCATTTTCATTGAAAGTGACAAACAGACTTCTTTTGAGTCTTTAAAATATTTATGAATAACACACTTCTTATAATTTTAATGTTTACAATTTAAATATTTTACTTTTTTAAAATCATCTACTTAATAATGTATATGATTGGAAGATTCTCCCTTAAGCACCTCACTTTGATGGTCTTAACTCTATCTTGGAAAGACTTAATGCACATACTATGTAAAATATATTTTCTCTTGACTAAATAAAATTTTTTTTAATATTACTAATAAATTTTTTTAAAAAAATTAGGGTAGCTGATTATATAAATGAACTTTCTTCAATTTAGTCTTAAAGAAGATCATAAAGAAAGTAAAAACCTTAAGAAATAAATATTCAATTGCAGTAATCTAAAGGTGTTTCGCTTTTGAATAAAGCTCCCCATAAAAAAAGCCATTAGAGGAGTCTTTCATCTACAAGACATACTAATATGCTATTAAATTAATTTGATTTTCCATAAACAAGTGTGAATGATATTCGATTTGGGAGTAATAAAAAAGAATAAACAAATTATGATTCAAGAAGAAAAAGCATTACTCATACAACTGAATCAGATGAACCAGGATTTTTAAAACTTATATAGAATAAAATTATCTCAATCTTTAACAACCAGGATTAATAATAACAAGACTTTACTAGGTAATAAAATAAATCTCGTATAGAAGACAAAGAAAGTGCTTATAGTGTTATACCTAAACCTACTTATATCAGATAATCAAGCACTCCATAAATACTTTAAAGAAACTAAACTTAGACTAAATATTATGACTAAATTTTAGAAGACTATAAGGAAATAAATGACCAATACAAAGAAGAAGAAGATCTTCAAAATAAAAATAAGCAAGCTGAACTATTAAAAACCTAACAATTATAACAAAAATAAGAATATTAATATTAATAATAATTTTAATTAGAATAAAATTAATTTTAGTTATAAAAGTAGCTATCACATTAAAAATAATAAATATATTAGTAATAGTAAATTAATTAAGTCTTAAATACAAACATGGCTGATGTTAATGAATTCGATTATACTTATACCAGACCAAAACAAACTTTTACTAAGTATATGATTATGCAGAAACCTGCCAATCTTGATAAAATACAATAGAATTAATAATTTATTCCAATGTAGTAATAGCAACCATAAATTTAATAAATTTAGTCAATTTAAGCTTAAATGATACCTACAATGAAAATATAGCAAATGTAATAGAGATAACAACAAATTTAAATATAACCATTCTAATCAAATTAAATTAAAATGATTAGTCCAAGCGTTTCTCCTGATTTCAGAACTAACAAAAGTTAAATGCATCAATAGAGAGTATTTATACCTCAGCAACAACAATAATAATAATAATAAATTTAAAATATCTAAAGAATTATCCCTCTAAGTGGATAACGATTGATGCTAATAAATTAAAAATTCTGAATAAATTAATATTTATTAAATTCTAAATTATTATATTTATTTCATTTTTTATTCCCAAAATATAGTTTTTCTATAACAGAAATTTATAAAATGAAATTAAAAATAATCAAATTATAAAATTCATTTATGTGTTCTTGGACTAATTTTTTCTTCAAAATATAATATTTAAATCTCTTAAATTACTTTCTTTTTTTAGAATTTTCAATAATTTTTGGTAAATAGATTGAAGAGTAAAATTATCTTTCTCTTTTCAAATTAAAAAATAAAAATAATGTTTACTGTATTTGGATTACCTAAATAGAATTCTTATTGATTTTTTTATCATTATTAGTGTTGGTAAACTCTATTTTTATAAATTAAGTTATAAACATAGGTTCTTTGTGAAATAAAATAATCTTAAACTTTCTAATTTATATTTATGAATTTTAATCATTAAAAAAAATTATTAAAAATATTGAATATGAAAAAAAAATTTGAAAAAAATTAGAATTTTTTATAATTAAATTAATCAAATTAAAAGTATGTTAAGTATGATAAAAAATTTATGAATTGAAACATTATTTTTTGAATGAGTTAACTATTTTTTTTCTAATAAAAAAAAAATTTAGTTTTCATAAAAATCTATTCATAAATTTCTAAAATAATGAAATCATTCTTTTTTTCTTGGGAAAATTATAAAAACTCTGAATCATCATTGCTTATAATAATTAATGGTTTAATATTAAAAAATGAATAGTTTTGTTAGATATTTTAAGGTTGAGAATAATCAAATAAAAAAATCTTTAAAAAATATCTTGAAATCACTCTTATGGGTGAATAAGATAGAAAGTAAAGTATTTTTTATAAAGATCAAAAGATATATATATATATATGTTAATAATGAAAAGGAATACATTTTTTAGGTTACATAAAATAGATTTGATAAGATTAATTCAACTTTTTTTACAAATTTTTAGTTGAATTTTTTAATGAAAATCTTTAAACAATATTTTGGATGAGATAGGATTATATTAACTAAGTGTTATAAATTAATCTAACTACTTATATGAAAATATTGACATTATTCTGAACTATCTATTTATCATTCATGAATATACTCAATACAATCTTATGCATAGCTAATACGGACACATGGATAGAGCTTGTCATTTGGTATAGTGTCTACATTCAATATACAGGATTCACCAGTACTTTTTTTAGTGAATTTAAGAATTTTTCTGAATGGATTATAGTGACATATTATCACATCTTTAGCACTAAAACGTACAGGCACTTTTTTCATATCTTACTTAGAATAAGCATGGTTACGTAAAAATCCTGTTGAAGTAAGCAAATAACAACCATGAGTTGAGCTTATTGAACCTTATCCTGAAGCAGCAGTTGAAATTGTGTCTTTTTATTTGTCATTAAAGCCATAATTAGACTCCTCTTTTTAGGGAAATTCAAAGTTATTTTAATGAACTATGTTCTTGTGGCACACACCAATAGCAAGAGGCTATCCATATTCTTAATTCTTGCAAGATTTTATTAGGAAGGAAAATGTTACTTCTCTGTGAGGAATTATTTCAACTGTTGGTTCAAGAAGGACAAGTCTAGTTGATAAGTTATCAGCTCTACCTTATGCAATGTACTTGGACACACTAACATATTCGTGCTTTAATTCTTGTGAGAATTAAAATTTAACTTTCTTGTTGCTTTGGCTCTTCTTGTGATTTTCTTCACTTTCTTATTCTTCTTATAATTATCTCTAATGATTTGAATCATAACGATAACGTTGATAGCTATTATTTAATGAGTTATCTCTACTTTAGCTTTTAGACATCTCTCTAAATCTTTAAAATTTCTCTGAAAAAGATAGAGGTTTTCCCATCACTGATTGCTAACTGTAGGCGCTTGACTGATTCATCACAGATTACTATTATGCATTATAATTTAAGTTTCTTCTGATAGCTTAATTAGCTTCTTATTCTGCCTAAGAAAAACCACCTTAATTATAAAAACTATTATTGACATTCTAAATATTGTTTCCATAAATAATCTATGATCTCTCTGATTAAGATTATGGCTAAGGTATTTATTACTCTTGTTGTTAACTACTAAAGAAATTGGCTAATTGATTGCCACTGCTACTTCTATTTCTACTTGCTTATTTGTTGTTAATCTGATTTTATTATTCGATATTAGGCTTTTGAGATATACTACGATTAGGGGTTTTTTCATCCATAAATTATAAAATTTTTTAAAAATCAAATGAATTTCTTAAGTTTTCAAGAGATTTTTGTATATCATCAACTTATTTCTGTACATTGTCTAATACAACTAATCCTGTTGCAGAATTTTCTGGTAAGGAATGATTTAAATTATTTTAATCTCCATTTTGTTGATTTTTTTAATTTGAAAACTATGCAACTGAGACATTCTTTTTGTGCTAGTAAAATTTACTTTAACTTTCTTAGTTGCTCTTCACACATTAAACTAAATCCGAAGCACGATAAGTACCTCTAGGTGTCATATAGCTCTTATTTAATTGATTGTTTTAGTTTGCAGAACTTTGTTGAAGTTGGTAAAACTGGTTGCTACTAGAGTTTGCTTAAGGAATGAATTTACTAGGATTCTCCATATTACTAAAGTTATTAACAGGTGATATATCAGGTACAATAGGGTTTTGTTATTAACTCTTAACTCTTGCTCCATTAATAGGAGTATTACCATCTAAAAATGTAGTGTTGGCATCAAGCTAACTGATAAATGATTCCTCTTATTTTCTTGAATACTATTACTAAGTCATATTAAGTATTGAGTTTGTATTATTACCTTTTTATCTACCAAAGCTAACTGATTGCAATTGCTGGTTTATGTTTTCTGAAATTTTCTTTAAAGATAACAAAAATGCTTATTAAAAGCCATATACTTCTTGTCTAGAAAGAGGAGGTAAGCCTAAAATATCATTTGTTATTGACTTAATATTTGTGTTTGCATTTTAATAAGATGTTGAAGAAGGTTTTCCAACACCATTTTCACCTACATCAAACTCAATAAAAGGTAGCACTTTCTTGATTTACTATGAAAAGAGAGTGATATCTGTTTCTCTTTACATAGTTTAAATATCTGAAATCACTTCTAAGCAATGATGTTCCTCAAACAAAGAAACATTTTCTTTCCAAGTAGTAAAGCAATCTGTTAGAAGTGCATCAAAAACTCTTATTTTTTATGCAATATACTCTTTTAAGTTGTTGAAGGATTCTCTACAAACTCTCTCTGATTCATCCACAACTGCTTAAATATTCGAATAGTCCTTTATACGCTAACGATTTACCCTATGGGTAACCTAAGTAAAAAAATCACGAAGAGGTATAACTCTGTGATTTCTGTGACCCTTTGAACGACATACTTCACACAATACAGGATCAATTTCTTAACATTCTTTCTTAGCACAAATATACTGTGCATACTCTCCAGTGTGGGCTCCACCTTTATTACAAGCAATCAAATGCTACCTAGAAGAATACCTACTACTCATAACTTTAGTTTTTATCTTGGTATGTTTTCTTCAAAATAATTTTATAATATTTTGTACTTTCTAATTATTTGGTCTATTTATGATAATAGTTTTCTGTTACAAACTTATTTAAAAATATTTTAGTATACAAATGTCGGTTGAGAAGATATATCTTAATGGTGAGACTATCCTAATTGCTGTAATTTGAATATAACTTTGTCTATGAATTAAAAATGTTTTACTTTTTAGGGTTTAAATTGAATACTTTTTCTTTTTGTATTTAATATTGAATTTTTTGTAAATTAGGGTTTGATTTATCTATCTATCTATGTATGTATTTATGTACGATACCTGAATAATCTAAGATTAAAGTTATAGTGGAAATTAATTAATTAATTCATAAAAATACACAAATTTATTTCGAAATAAAAGGTAGGTTGCTCTTTTAAAATGAGTTCGTTAAACGAAAAGTAATTAAGGAATAGCCACAAAAACAAAATACAAACCAATTATTAAGTGATATATTTAAACATAATTTATTATAAAAATAATCATTTAATTTGTTCCATTATTAAATCTTTTTAACCATATCTTTTTAAGAAATAAATAAATCCTATCACTATTTTTAATCATTATTATAAAATCTAATTCTCAAAAAACTTTAAAATTTAAATAAATTTTTCATTTTAGATGGCAGTTTAATAAAAATCAATTTAAATAAACAATTTTCAAGTAAACTTTATCCTTTTGTGCTTTTATAAAAAAACTTTTAATCTCTTTCTTTATTAAAAATAAATGCAAATTACATTTTTTATTTCTAATAAAAAATTTTCCAACTTTTCTTTATTTTTGTTTACTTTAATATTTGAGTTATCAACATTTTTTTCATTATCAAAATAGATAACTCTTAATTCTGAATTAGAGTTAAATTATTCAACTGTTAAAACTAGAAAAGTAAATTTTTTTATCTTCTTATTAATATAGTCACTTAAAATATATTCTATTTTATTTTATAATAATTAATTTCATTATTTTTTATTTAATTGAAAAAGTTATTTATGTTTTGAATATTTTATTTATTTTTTTAAAAACCTTTTATTAAACCAAAAATAAATTTGTTTTTAATTTTTATTCATAATTAAATTCTGAAAATTAAATATCTCAAATTAATAAAAATAAATTTAAATATCATTCTATTTTTTAAAACCTTAACTTTAATTTAATTTTAAAATAATAATTCAAAGCTACTACTTTTCCTATGAACAAACATTTTTTTATCTAGTTTATTTTTTAAAAAAATCTATTTGATTGAAAGGTAGCATTTTTTTCTATTATTTGAAAATTTTTTAAAAAACGAGATTATTTAGTCTTACCAAAAATTATACTTTTATTATTTAATACTTTAAAAAGCTTTGTATATTTTCTTTTATGAAATAAATTTTGTATTCTTACATTTTAAACAACTCTATAGGAAGAAGCGAGGCTCATATATTATTTTTTTATTGATTATTACTTATAAGTTGTTTAGAGGATAAACTTGAAAAAATTTTCATCAAATTTAAAACAATTTTAATTAAACTCATAAGGTGGGCTGGTAGTATTAGTATGGAAAAAAAGTTTGAAAGAAAAGTTCTTGATAAAGATTTTATTGAATGATAATATAAAGTTAATAAAGAATTTAATTAAAATCTTTTATTTGAAACAATTAATTGAATAAAAATGATACAGAAAAAATAATGAATTTTAGAATGAAAATAAAAAACTATTTTAAATAATAAAATGTAAAATTTTTTAAAACTAATAAGACTATTTTAAGAAATTGAGTAGATTTTTCAATTTCGATTTTAAATTTGTAAGCAGTTAAATTATTTATATAAATTTAATTAAATATCAAAGTTAAAATAAGCTTGTTTTTCTATTTTTAGTTTTAATTTTATTCAAAATTATATTTTACAAACTAAATAATTTTTAATTTAGTTATTTATGTTTATTTGTATTTGAACTAGACATTTATTTTATTTAGAAATTTTTCACTTTGAAAAGTACTTTTATTTCAGAGTTTTTAAATGTAAATTTAGTAAATGAAATGCTATGAATGCATGATTTTAAATTAATTAGAATAAAGAGAGAAATATAGATTCAAATATATATAAGTACGATATTCTATACTTAACTTCTCTAAATTATTATATTACTTTTATCCTCTATCATAATAAATTAAATAGACTTATCATTTTTCATTTATTTCCTTTCATTAGGTTTTTATTATTCCGTTTAATGTATGAATGATTTGTCTAATTTCAATTCTACCACTTTTTTACATAGATTAATTAAATAAAATTAATTCTTATTCAATAGATATTTCGAATAGAATGATAATTACCTAATCTTTCCCCTTTATTGCACTATTAACAGCGAATTTTCATCCTTTTATCATAAAATATTTCTAATTAAAGCATTTTAAATATAGAATATTTGATCAGAACAAGCGATTATTTTTGCATAGGATTTGGACCTACTTCATAAAAGAAATAGCGCTAAAAGCAGGTAGATGCTTCATTAGTAGCAATTAGCTAGAAAATGAAGATTTCATTAGATTGAAAAAGAGCGGTAGGTAATATTAAGCATTCTTTTAATCAAATAAAACAATCTAAATAATCAAAAAATTATAAATAAAAAAAGTACTTAATAGTTAAAAACTTTATATACCTATAAAAAATACATAGATAGATATATAGATATACACATACATCATTAAAAGCTTATCTGATAAATCAACTCAAGGGTGCATCAAAACTAAGTAGAAAACAGAAAGAAAAACTAATTGTATGAATAGCGGCAAAATTTTAAGATAAAAATTTTATCATAACAGATTACCCTTAGGGTTAGATTAGAATTTCGATAATGAAAGAGAATTCTTTTGGTCTGAAATTATCCACACAATTACATCCAAAGTAATTTGCAGTTTTATTTTTTTAATGATTCATTTCTTCTGTTTTAATACATTATTAACTCTTTTAAACCTTAATTATTTCAGTAAATTGCTGCTAGTTAAGTATAATCTAAATTATTATTCAAACTATTAACAAAAGGATGTAGTCAATTAAGCAGGTATTGCCGGTAGTAACATCAAGTAATTAATCGTCAAGTTTAAAAACGTTTATGGACTCAAAATCAAAGAATAGTAGTTATTGATTAGTCTATTACTTGATATGCTATTCACCAGAAAAAATGTTAGAACTGACTCAAAAGTCCTTCTCTTTAACTTCCTTAATGAAATGCTTTCCACCAGACCTGAGTTCGATGACTTTAAACTCAATTGGAAGTCTTTCCATGAATTTTATCTTTAGGAATTCCATAACAATGATGAAAAACCTTTCAGAAATGAATAAAACAATATCTCACTATTTTCAGAGTTTATCGTTTTAGTAAAGAGATGCAAATAGTATTTTGATGTGTCTTCTATCAAAGAAGTAAATATTTTCACTTTTATTTTATAAAGCATGCAATTAATAAATGTCCTCAATAAGAATATCTATGTTTAACAAAGAAATACATTAAATGCAAAAAGTAAAATAGAATTTTAAAACAAGAATTGTGTGTCATATTTAGGTTTTAATTGATTCAACATACAATAAATAAACAAAAATTAATTAATAAAGATACGCTACTTATTGGTTTATTTTAATTTCTTTTAATAATTGCTTGTAAACACAATTAAGTTTTTTATTGTTTCCCCAAATAAATTTTTATTTATCTTTTTTGTTTAAAATTCTCATTTATTTTTTAATTAATTTTAATATATAATATCTTTTTATGTGTCTAGGTTTATGAGATTTTTAAGTAGAATTATACTCCTTCTAAGGCTGATCACTATATGAATTTGTTAACTCTCTTTTTGAAAATTGACCAAGATGCTGGAAGAGAAATTTATGAAGAACTTCTCCAAGACTTTATTTAATACTTGAATTTCTCCTACTGTTCAAGAAATACATTAACACTTTACAACATTATGAAAATTCTACGGTAGAATTATTAAGGTTTATATATTTTTTTATTTACATATTTTTTAATTAAAGTGAATTCAAGAATCTTAATTGGGAAAAATATTATGATGAAATCTTTACATCTATTTTTAGAAACTTAAATAATTTGTTGATCCTTGACACAGCCACTGCAGAAGAAAATGTTATCAACACCCTTCTTCCTGAAGAACCTATTGGTGTAAAATCTATCATGAAATAAATTCCTGATTTCATGGTACACTTGCTCCTTCCTTCAACCCACAAAAACTATGAAATAGGTAACAACATTTGACAAAAGAAGGAATAAAAGTTATAATTTATCTTATAAAATAAATAGTTTGGCAATATATTGAAAGAGTTTTCTTGTTGATAGATAGAGTGTTCAATCCTAACTAGAAGACTGATTAATGCGATACCTTATTAAAATTATTTAAAGGTTTTGTTAGAAAGTTCATTATCAGATATGATATGGAATAAAAGGAAAAGTATGGCCTAGAAGATCAAAGCAGCACAGAAGATGACGATTCTGACATTTTTGATTTAGAATATAATATTGGCGATTATCACATTCCAGAGTACTTATAAGAAAAGAATCAAAATAAGAGTATTGCCAAAAAGGAATTTGACCCAGGTATTTATTTAGTTAATAGCAAATTCAAATTAATAAACAAACTAATTTTTTTATTAGAATACATTTTAGATGTTGCTTGCAAAGAAAGATTTTTAAGCATTATGGATAAATTCTTGAAAAAGTTAATATATATGGATGATGGTTCACATGCCTCTTGCAAAGTATTACATTGGTTGTGTTATTTTGAACCTTAGAGATATGCTATTCCTGTTATTGAGCACTGTCTTTAAAGTTTCTCATACATGGAAGAATTGAGCTACTCTACTATTAAGAATATTGTTCTCTTTATCATTCCAGTCCTTTGTGATCGTAAACTTTGCCCTACTGGTTTGAAATACATTCCTTAGTTCTTGAAAACATCTTTCAAATTATTTGAGAAATAAGGAGTGAAGGATAATTTAGATCTTGTTGAGTAATTTATTAATTTAGATAAAAATATTTTTTTAAATTTTTAATAATTATTAAAATAGAGCTTATTCTAAGATTTTTATGCTTCTCCCTATTGAAAGATATTAAGACCTCTTCAAAAGTTACAAGGCTGAGAATCCTGAGAAGTATGAAAAAGACTTCTAAGAATTAATTAATGATCATAATTTTGATGCCATTGAATTTATTTAGCAATTAGAAATATTTTCTATCAAGTTCTTCAAGTTAATTGTTGAGAATATTGGCACACTCGACATGGCTGATAGCGAAAGCTGTACTTTGATAATTGATTTCAATAATATTTTCTGGACTTTCATTGTCAACAGCTCTCATGCATTACGTTTATAATACATCAACATCTTGTTTGCAAGACTTGAAGACAATATCATTCCTGAAGGATAATAAGGTAAATTTAATTAATATCTAAATATTTCATGAAAATTATTCTTATTATTAATTAGCCATTGCATACCTTTTGGATTGCTTGAGTTTAGTAGAGCCAGAAACTTTATTGTAAAAGACTATTGATTTGCTTGAAAAGAAGTTAATTAAGAAAAGAACTGATCCTTCTTCAATTGAAAGCATGAAGAGTAATGTCATGTGGTATTTCTTGTAAAAGAATGAAAACAAAGACAAGATTTTAGAAAAGGAATTTGCTATTTCTACAGATACTTCAATCAAGTACTATGTTAGCATCTTAGAAAATGCTATGAGTTATTCTAGATCTTATATCATCAAGCACTTAGAATTTATTGAAACTATTGCCTTCCTTTGTTTCTTCTAAGACGATTTAAGTGTTTTTGAAAAATCCTGTGATATCATTCACACTGTTATTCTTACTCTCGGATATATTTATCCTACTGATGTTAGCTATTTAAATAAATCTGAGCGTCCTACTGATAATACTAAATATCAATACCTTCATAATTTGGGTAAGACTGATTTAAACAAATTTTAATTGGAGTGGTACAACCCATCAGAGTAAGAAAAAGCTATCATTATTAAATGGTTAAATAGAACTCTCTATGTAGTTATGAGCTATTTCTAAGACAACTACTTCAGCAAGCCTGAATTCCCTATTTTAGATTATGAAAAAGTAAACAAATTTACTTCAAAGAGCCATTTTATATTTATCATTTAATTTAATAGGACTATGCATAAATTATTCATGAAATGTTATTCGATGAATCTACTGACTTGTCTATTTCTAAGACTTAGAAGGATTTCTATAAAGTCCTCTATGTAGCTCTTGCTTCATTCTCTGGTATCAATGTTAGAATTCCTTTCATCAAGCCAGATAATATGGATAGTTAAGATGAAAGAGTCTAATAATATCATAAATTTTATAAAAATTTTGAAAGCAAATTCATGTTTGAAGAACTTTCAAATTGCCGTAATGATTTAACTGAGTTATGCTCAAAGTTACCTTCATTATTCCATCACACAAAGACCATATAGGTAAAAATATATTGTTTTAAATATACATAAAAATATTAATAACACTATTAAATAAAAACAGGATGCTTCCCTTATTGAACTCTTCCAATATATTAGTCGAGAATGTTTTGGAGAATCTTATTTGATTGAAGAAATTAAAAGATCAAATGAAATGATTGATGGATTGTGCATATTGAATGATTTCCATAGACCAAATTTATTCAATAATAGATTCAGTTTAGCCAGTGAGTGTATCACTTACTTAAATGAGAAGATTGACATGTTCTTTTTCTTGAACCCTTACTTAGGCAAACAAAAACTTTAACTCTTCAATAGTTTCTTTATTCTTTCCTTCCATCCTACATACTTATTCAGAATGTCAATTAGATTTGATCACGATTTGAATTTCTCTCTCACTGAAGATAATGAGTATGAATCTATGCACAAAAAGGCATTTGCAATTATGAATAACTACATCTTTAAAGAAAATATTTTCTAAAAAGAACCAACTCCTATTATTGAAAAAGTTCAAGAACTCTTATTAACTAACCTTCGTATTGAATCTTTACAAAGATTCCCTTGCTGTGCTGCTAATCCTGATTCTTTCTATTACATTTTCAATAGTGTTGAAATCTTCGAAATGCTTGATAAGAAGATTTGGTAATAAAAAGTTGTTGAATAAATAATGAAAACACTTACTTCAAATTATGAAGATGCTTACTTGTTTTCTTAACTTAGACCTAAAGACATTAAAAAATGTACTATTCATCCTATTATTTAGAGCACTCCTTAATATTATGAAAGTTTAAAGACAATAAAAATAGATAGAGATAGCATTTCTTTGGAAAAGGCTAAAGCTGTTAAAGAAGCTTTCTTAGAAATTATAAATAAATCAAACAATAAAATGGATGACCCTAAAGCACATTGGAAAACAAAGGTTTTATGTGGTTTGTTTGTTGTATATTTCTTAAATATCTTCGATGACTTAAACCATCCTTACATAGCTAGATTTGCTTAAATTTCTATCAACTTTGCTACAAGCAAGACTGATATTCATCTTGCTCAATATGGTAGATCCCTTCTTTTCAGATTAATTAATATTCAAAAAAGAAGAATTGTCAAAAAGGTCTATGAACCCAAGCCTGGTTTCTTTGGTCCAAGCATGGAAATTGAAGACTCTGGTGATGGTGAATACACTTTAGAAGAATACTTCCAATATCACTTCTTAAAAAGAAAGGACTTATAATCATACTTGATCAAATCAAGAGTAAAAATTACTTACTTCAAAGCTTACAAATTTAATTTTTTATTTAATTAATAATTTAGGAAATTGGTACTTACTATGATTATGCTCCTCTCTATAATAAATAAGGATATGAAATTAAAGAAAGTGATGGTCTTTTCTCAGAAACAATTATAAAAACTCTTCTAAATCCAAAATTCTTTGACGAATTTATTGATTCCATTTATGAAGCAAAAGAAATTTACATAAGTGACAGTGATGAATAAGATTAAGATAATTAACAAATAGATTTGAGTCAAGGAGAAGTTTTTGATTAAATTCAAATTCTTTTCAACTTCACATTCGACTCTGATAAAAAGAAATAAAGCTTATTCAATATCAATCTTAACTTTAACTTATTTGAATTCTATGCTCGTCTTTTCAAAAAAATATTCTAAGCGATAGGTAAATATTTATTTCTAAAAAAAAATTTATTAAAATATTTTGAATTAATTTAGGAAAAAGATTCTTCGATATGACTCATAAGAAAATTGAATCTCTTGCTGATGATTTCAATAATTTGCCAAGATAAAGAGTTATTTCTATCTATGTTTGGTCCCTCTTAAAATGGATTCAACGTCTCTCCCGTGAAGAAAGAAAGCCTTACATGCACTTCTGTGTAAAACTTGCTTAAGAATGTATAGTTAATTGCTCCCAAGAACTTTTCAGAGATTGGTGCTTGAGTATCTCACTTGCCTCAAAGAGTAATTAGATTAAATTTGATTTAACTTAAAAATAACTTATTGTATTTTTTATAGATAATTCATATGATGTCATAGAAGAATTCACCTCAAAAATATTAGAAAAACTCAAACACTAGAAAGGTTTGGGTAAAAGATTTAGATATCACAAACTTCTTAAAACTGTAATGACATTAAATCAAACTTGGGCCAGAAAATACTGCTTGGAAGGAATGAAGCTTATTATGGAAGCTGATGTTGAAGATACTAAAGAAAGTGATGAAAATTGTGAATTGTTTGCAGAAATTCTTTGCTCTTGCATCATTAGCAGAATTAATGTTAAAAAACTTAGATAAGAAAAGTGGATTAAGGAAGATCTTCAACAATTTATTGATGAAAAGAAGCTCATTGTTTAAGACGAATACACAGCTTTTGAAAACAACAAATTAATTACTTAATTCATTGAATAATTATTCCATAAACTTAATACTGTAAAGAAAGAGTCTAAGAAAAAACTTTACAGCAACATGACTTTCAAAGTACTTGATAGTATTTCTGTAAAACGTTAAAATGATCTCTTCTGGTCTTACTTCCGTCCATTCTTCACATATATTATTGACAACAAAGTAATTTTATTTAATCATTTTTAAGATATTTTTTATCATTTAATTTTTACAAAAAAAGCCTGAAAATGTAAATGAAATAGACATCTTAAAAATTATGTCATGCAATGAATACCCTGCTAATATTAGAAAAGACATTAAGAGAATTTTAGCTGAAAAAATAGAAAGTGAAAACTGGGTCAGTCGTTAGAAAGTTATTCTCTTCTTAAAGGTAAATTAAATTTATTAATATGGACATCTTTTTAAAAATTAATTTTTTTATTAGAACTTCTTGTATTTCGAAGAATATCAAGAAAATCAAGTTCAAGTCGATAACTTGATCATTAGAGGTTTAACAGATAAAAATAATTCAGTATCATTGCTTGCAGTTGAATGCTTGAGTGAAATTCTTAAATTAGCAACTACAGAAGAACAAAATATTATTTTCTCTAAGTATAAATCTCAATCATAAGCTGTCCTTCCTAAAGACAAGAATTCTGAAGAATACAAAAAACTTACTGATTAAAAATAAATTGCTGTATAAGTTTTAATGTCTCTCCTCTTAGCCTTCTAAGATGATATCCTTCCTTGGACCGAAGAAGCCTTAAGAGAAGTTATCAACTCCAAAACAATAAATGCAAACATGAGAAAAAAAGTAAAAGAATTTGTAGGACAATATTGGAGAGAATAAGATGATGTTATTTCATTTAACTCTTTAACTTTATCAGAAAAAATAAAGAAGCAAATCAGAGAAATTGCTAACCCTTACGATTACTTTGCATGAAACAACTAAAAATATTTAAAAAATTTAGTCTACTCTAAAACCATCCAAACAACTATTTTTATATTATTATTTACTTAAATATTATTTAGATTTTACCTATTAGTTTTAATGAATAAAATATAAAAATAATAATAATTTTCACTTTATTCTTTAATTACCACCAAATTTGTATTGTAATTTATTGTCTTGTCTTATACTTATTCCTCAAAAAAGGTTAGAATTCTCGATATTCATTTATCAATAGTTTATAAATACTAGAATTTTTACAACAAAAAATTTTACTCCTTTTTAAAATTTTTCAAACTTTGTTGATTTTAAAAAAATATTTTTCTTTTAATTAAAGATACTTTATGAAATAAGAAAAATCATATTTTAGCTAAGCTATTACTAATTACTTCATTAAATAATTATTTGTATTAATTTTTTAAAATATAATTTGTTTTTACATTTAATTTAAATTTCTAACCATTCATCTTTATTAAATTCGCTCCAAAAATTTGAAAAAGTAAAGATTTATTTTTATTTGTAAATTCAAACAAAAAATTTTTGTAATAAAAATTTGATTTGAATATAAACCTGTAGTTAATTAAGTATTTTTTGTAAAGATAATCATCTAATTAGACTTTAAAAATATAAAATGTATTAACAAGATATTGATTACGAATAAAATTTATAGAGCAAGCAGGCATCTGCTATTCAAACAGATTACAAGTATAAAATCAAGAATTATATGTGATAATTTACCATTTCATATTCAAAATAGTCCTCAAATTGATTTTTCAAGAAATAAACATGACATAATATCTCCTAACTAATAAGAAGTAGACCTTTTATCAAAATGCAAAAGAACAATTTCGTTGCTTAAAATGCACTAAAGAAATTCTTCTATTGAAAGTAGAGTTTTTATTTTATGTTATAATATGTTAACACCCTAATTTTATTATTATTTAAGTCAATTAGTAGCAATTCAATAATTGCAATAAAGAGAATTCGAATCCTAATAGGCCATATTTTGAACCTCAGTAGGTAGGAAATGAAAAATAATTTACAAATGAATAGCCTATGATGATTGAATATAAAAAGCTAGAATATAAATTAAAGGATTAAGAGTCTATAATAAATTAGCTTACTTAAATAAACCAAAAACTTTAGACAAATATATAAAGTATTTATTTTTATAAATCATGTAGAAATTTAAAACAATAATTCAAATTTAATTAGACTGCTCCAAAGAAATGCTGTAGTTAAGGGAAGTAATAAAACAAAAAGATTAAATTATAATTGACCAAACAAATTAAGTTTAAAACATGTAATTAACTTTACAACATGTAAAAGATGATATGTTGATAAAAGAATAATAAATAGTCAGCAAATGCTCTGTTCAAAACAATGAACTCATTGAAAAAATAAAAAAGTAACATGAAATTCAGATTGAATAGCTCAAATAGAACTAATAATAAAATAATGATAGCTTAACAACTATCATAAATGTAAATTTATTTATTCATTTGAAAGATTTTAGAAATTTGTTTTTTTTTTTAAAGGATTAAATTAAAGATCAACAAAAGTTGAAAAAGAAAATTGAAAACCTTGAAAAAAAGAATAAAGATCTTGAAATTATTGTAAACTCTAAAAATAGGATCATAGGAAAAATAAATAACTAAAAAAATAATGAGTTTGAGAATACTATCGAAGAGAAAAATAAAGAAATTTTCTAATTAACTTAAACAATTAAAGAGCTAAAAAAAAATGTAAAGCATGAGGATAAATTAGTTAAAGATTTATCAACAAAGGAATAATAACTTAACTTGAAAGTAATCTCTTTACAATAAGTAACATTTGTTATTATAAAATTTCACTTTAAACTAGTTATTTTAAACTTATGTTAGGAAAATTAAAAGCTACAATTTGAAATTAAAAAAGTGATGAGATTGAGTTAATAAGAAATTAGAAATTTACTGGAAGAAAAGAAAGAAAAAAACCTACAAGTATAAGAAAAATAGTAGAAATATGAAAAATTCCTTTAAGTTTATTAAGTAAAAATTAATTTAAAACATTTGTTCAAAAATTTTACTTAAATTTAATATTAAGAAATAAGTTGAAAAATTTTAGAAGTAACTCAATTAAGCAATCAAATAAAAAAAATCAACAAAGCTAGAAAAAGAAAGTGATAATTAAGTCAAGGTAATACATTTATTTATTATAGAAGATTATTTATTTATGATTTAAGTAGAATAATTATCTCTCCACTTAAAGAACTCAAAGAGGTGTTACAACTGAAAGATCTAAAAGAAGTCAAAGTGCTTTTAATTCTAAAAAATTAACTTAAAACAGCGCATCAGTTTGTGGATACAACTCATAAAATGATAATATTTCTGATAAAAGACAAATTTCATAGTAAATTGAGGCTTTTACTTATAGATAGTAAACAAGCTAACAAGAATAAGATCCTTACTTTTAAAATTAGATTAATTAAATTGAATAAATGTAATTCTTAGATGATGATCAAAACTATCCACTTAATACAATCTATATCAGTAATTTAGAAAATGATTAAAATGATGAAGACTTCATGCTTCATTAAAGAATAATAGAATTACAAAAGTAATTAGTTGAAAAGTAGAATGAAAATTTATTATTGTAAGAAGAATACATTAAAGAAAATAAATAAACAAATGAAGAAGATTATAATTAATTTTAGTAATATGCTTGATTTTATATTCTCTATTCTTCCTATCCTCATTAAAATTATTTTTAGGCTTTTCTTTGAAAAATCATTTAATTTGTTTGCTTTCTTGAAATTTATTTCATTTTATTGAGAAAATAAAAAGTATAAATTGAAAATGGACTTCAATCATTTAATTAAAATAATAATTTACTTGGCTATTAATATTTCGAAATTTGGAAAGTAATTAGGATAAATAAGGTTTAGCAAATATTTATCAATTATTTGGTATTTTAATTTAAATAAAAAGAAATAAACCAGCAAATTAAAGTTACATTTTTAGAACTTGCTAAATAAAGGTTTGAAAAGATTTAATTTGAATATTCTTCAGTAGAACCAAAGGCCAAGCGATTACCCATTTTAACAATATATTTAAAATAAATGATAAAATAATGTTAACAACAATATTGCTGCATATAATAGGATGTGTTTTGTTGCATTTCTTTTGTGAATTTGAATATTTTAGTCAATTATTAATTCATTTTTATTAATAAATTAAATAATTAAAATCTTAGAAACAACCCTATTAAAAATTCTCTATCCAAGTTTACTAAAATACGCTTAAATTTATTCACTTTTAATGGTTTATAACTTTAATTATGAAAAAAAACAATACAAAAATTTAATCTTTACACAAAAAATATGTTAAATATAGAATTCTTAATGTTGCACAGTGATTAAAAAACACTATAAAACAAGTATATATTTATAAGATATTTTTAATTATTTATTAATTTAAAATTTTATTTCTTTATTATACTAAAATTTTTTAATAATTTAAGTTAAGAAGGACTAATTATTCATTATCTCTTTGGCTTAAATGTTATAGGTATAGGATTTAAAGGTTCCGTTAAAAAAGAAAATTTGAGGATAAATTTATAGTTTGGATCTAATTCAAAATCAAGCTCTTGCAAGAATTTAATTATTCCAACTTTTATTTCAAGCTATGCAAAATGCTATCCAATACAGTTGTGCTTTCCTGAAGAGAAAGGATTAAAAGCATAAGGATTTATCTTATCTAATGATTCATCTAACCATCTCATAGGATTAAATTAATGTGGATTTTTAAAATATTTAGGATTATAATGATTTTCAATAATGCCAACATTAACTTATGTTCCCTTTTTGATAACTAAATCCCCTATCTAAATATCTTTATTGGACTTTTATTATAAGATATTTTCATAAAATAATTTAATATATTTTAAGTTATTAATCATTACTGTTCTTGGGAAAATTTAATCTGCTACTGAGTAGTATCTTAGCACTTCATTAACAAAAGCACCTAAGTATTTCATTTTCTTAATGCTTTCAGTGTTAAGTTCATCTGGAGTTTAAATTGTTTGTTATATTTCCTCAATTAATTTTTGCTTACACTAATTTATTTAAAATGAATTAAAGTACTTTATCATTATAGAAATCATAAATTTACTTCTGGATATATACAAAGATAATACAAAACCATTCCAAGAGTATGACCTATTAAATAATTAAGTATTTTACATAATTGAAAATGTAATCATAAGAATACCTGTAGAGTCTAAACCTGCTACAGTAAAGGTTACAAATTCTCCAATAATTTAGTCTATAGTAATAGTTTCATCAGATTCATTATTATTTTTAGATATTCCTTTGCTTAAAATTAAATAATCAATCAAATCTTTGTTTTGTTTATGTTATAAATCTTCAAAATTAGTAGAGTTTATTCTATTTGTAATTATTTCTTTGTAAATTGCTTTTATTTCTTTCAAATCTTTTTTCACGCTTGCCATTTATCCAAAAGAAAAGCATATTTTTCCAAATAAAGCATAGCTTGCAGATTTAGCCATTAACCCAACTCTTCCAATAATACCAATTACAGCTTCTGTCATAGTCTTATCTTTATATTTTAAGCCTTAGAAGCTATTACTAAAGAAAAGTCTTACAATTGATTCAGCTACAATTTCTGATCCCATCATGATGCAATCATCAACCCTTTTATTTTTAATCCTACCAAAAAACTCTTCGTAAATATCTGATAATTGAGGAATCATGTTTTGTAGCAGTTAATAATGGAAAGCTTAAGATAATATTTTCCTTTTTTTAGAATGTTCTTCACCTTCATTAAAAACAAGTCCAGCCATAACTTGTTTAAATATTTCAACTCCAAATGAATGCTTGACAAGATCATTACACTTATAAAGTTAATTCAATAAATCTGGATCATAAAAGTAAATGCAGACGTTATGAGCTGGATTTATTTTGAAGATAATTTAGAATATAATCATTTTAAGTTTAATTATTTACCTAAATTCGTAACCGTGTATTTACAGTCAGGTTAATTGGTCAAAAGCTATTTATAATAATACATGCAGTCATTATGTTCCTTAATTGAATCAAGCATTCTTTTGTATTTACCTACTAAAGGAAAGTAGTATGAATTTGTGATTCCTTAATTTTCATAATACCTCATTAGAGTTCTAGTCTTAATGTAATACTTGTTGACAAAAAAGAAAATTAGCAACAGAATCAAAATTGCTATTAAAAGAAGTATAGAAATAATGATATTCATTTTTATGTTATTTATCCAAAGTTTAATTTAATTTTTGTTATTTTTGATTAAATTAATCTTTGTATAATCTTAAGCATTATAAATAACTTTACTTCAATAAATACCAATAGAGGCAATATAGCAAAATAATAATACCTAATAAAATTTAAATGATATAATATAGTATGTAAGTTAATTTACCATAAAAACATATTAATTCTTTGACTTTTCTATTCAAAAAAAATATCTCAAAAACAAATTATTAAATGCTATCACCTCAATTTTTCAGTGAATTTCATGCATAAATATTATTTTCATTCAAACTTATCAAAAAATAAAATTATTCATCCTTATTTGTTTTTATCAAGAATAAACAATTAATTAAAAATTCACATTTTTTTCAAACTCAATTCAATGATGAGAAGAAAATAAATTAAACAAAACTTTTCTATTTATTTATTAATCTAGAAAGATGATGAATGAATAAAGTAGAAATCGCTTAAAATGCATGCATATTTTAATCAAAATTTACAAGTAATTTAGAAATAATTTTAAAATTGTAAAAATAATAATTCCTTAAAGCATTTTTTTTGATTTATAATTAATATGGAATAATGTTACATCAATAACTACACATTTTTATCTTTTTTACTATTTATTAAAACCATCTATTGGTAATAGTCTAATAGCATTTTTTTAAAAAAGTAGTAAATTCTTCTTCAAAAACTAATTTGCTGGCTATTTTTAAAAATAACAAAATCAATATAAAATCAGTAAAAACAAAATAAAATAGGTTTAAAGTTTATAATCATCAAATATTAATTAATTATTTATGAATATTAATTCGCTGGATTTATTTCTTTTTAGTAATGCTATTTATAATACAGATTAGTATCAACACCGTAAATGAAGAGATTCAAAGGGGGAAAAAATGAACAAATTTATCTAAATAATATACTATTTAACTAACAAATATTCTTTAATTTCTTAATTTGATTAAAAATTCATTTATTCTATCTTAAGACTAAATCTATTGAGTTTTTTCTTTCATGAATTATTTTATTTTTAAAAAAATTAATTTAAATCACTTTAATATGAAGATATTTTAAATACTTGATCAAAATACTGTTTGAATGATGTAAGATATTGAAATAAAAATTAGAGAATCGACAATAATTAATTAAATGTAAATTATCCAAAAAGAAATAAAAGTAACAATTAATTGAAGTTCATATATAATTTAGCTTACAATCTAAAAATTTACAAAGGTTACTAAAAGTAAAAATAAAAAGTGTTTTATTATATTTTTAGCAAATAGACTTATTTAATTATCAAACTTTTCTTGTTTTAAATAAAATAGGTATAGGATGTAAAGGCTCTATAAGGAATTTAAAGGTTATAAGAAGTTTGTAATCTGGATCACATTCAAAATTAAATGCTTGTATAAATTTTATCAAGCCAATTTTAATGTTTATTTAAGCAAAGTGTTATCCAATACAATTATGCTTTCCTGCTGAAAATGGATTGAAGATGTATGGTGGCAATTTATCAAGAGATCCACTTAACCATCTTGATGGATCAAATTGATGGGGATTTTTAAAGTACTTGGAATCATAGTGATTTTCCAAATTACCTACATTCAAAAGTGTTCCTTTCTTAATCTTAAGAGTTCCTAATAAAATGTCTTGAGTAGCCTTTTTAAAAAAATTTCAATTTAATTTGATAACCTTAAAAATAAAACTAGATATACCTTTCTTGCAAACAATTAGTCAGCTATCGTATAGTGTCTTAGAATTTCATTTACAAAAGCTTATAAATATTTCATGTTTTTAATGTTGTCTGAATTTAAATCTTCTTGAGTCTTTATGTTTGCATATATTTCTTCCTAAAGCTATTTTGTACACTTTTTTGATAAAAATAAATAAGAATTTTTAACAATTTTAAAGTAAGAAAATACCTCTGGGTAAATGCTTAGGTAGTATATTGCCATTCCAAGAGTGTGTCCTAATTTAATCAAAGATTTTATTTTATGAAGACAATGTATTATAATAATTACCTGTGGTATCTAATCCAGCAACATAAAAAGTCATAAACTCTTCAATAATTGTTTCAACTGTAATGGTGTCTTCTGATTCAGTATCAGTAATTCCCTTATTCTCAATTAAATAATCAATTAAATCCTTTCTCTTTTTATGCTATAAATCTTGTAAGTTAGTAGAATTTAGTCTGTTTGTTATCACTTCTTTAAATATTTATTTTATTTCCCTTGTATTATTTTTAAGAGTTAACATTTAACCAAATTTTAAAATCCATTTTCCAAGTAAAGCATATGGAATCGATTTAACCAATTAGCCAATAGAATTAATTAAGATGCTTAAATGCTCTGTAATAGTTTTACCTTTATATTTATAACCTGTAAAACTTTTGCTAAAAAATAACCTCATAACTGCCTCGCTTGAGATTTCCTAAAACAAAGAAATACAATCATTAGTTCTTGTATCTTTAACTTTATTAATATATTCATCATATATCTCTGAAAGTTGTGGAACCATATTCTAAAGCAATTAATAATGAAAAGCTTAAGAGATAATTTTTCTTTTTCTTGTGTGCTCCTATCCTTCAGAAAAAACAATACCATTCATAAATTCTTAAAATATTTCTACACCAAATTTATCTTTTTCAAGAGATTTACAATTGTAGAACTCTTTCAAAACATCTGGGTCATATAACTAGATAATAACATACTCAGCTTTTCATAGAAATTAAAATTAATCATTATGGTTAAATAAATATTTAAATTTTACCTAAATTCGTCATTGAAAACTTACAGCCAGGATTGTCATTCAAAAATTATTTAATGCTGTAATACCCATCACCTTTTGATTTTAGATCTTCTGAAATTTACTTAAACTTGCCAAGAAAAGGATAGAAGCATAAATTTTTTACTCCTTATCTTTCATAGTATCCCATCAGCTATTTAGGCTAGATGTAAAACTTGTAGAAAAAGTAAAGTGCTATTAGCGAAATAATAGAAGCAGCTATTACTACTATTTGCAATATCGATCCCATTATCTTTTGTTTTTTTAAGCAATTTTATTAATTTTTGATGAATTAATTTATAAAAAATTAAGTTCTAAAAAGTATTTATAGATTATCTTAAGAAGATTAATATTATCAAAATAAATTAGAAAACGACTGCAGTAAAAATTAAGTATCTATTTTTTTATATTACAAATTATTAAATGTAAACTCCTAACTCAAATAGTTATCCTAAAACTTTTTTCAATTTTAAGCCTTTATTTAGGTTTGATAATGTTTAAAATATTAAAACAATCAATCAAATATTTATTATCTAAAAGACATTAAAAAACAATTTGAAATAAATCTATTTAATTTATTAATTTAAGAGCATTCTTTTAGATATTTTTTTTGGATAGATATCTGAAATCTAAGTTATAATTTTAAAGATTAATCTACTTTATTAAGATGTTAATTGGGCAAATAAATCTTATCAGCAAATTTGTGAACTTTGTGGTTAATTTTCTACATTTTTATTATTTGTTTGGAAGAAAATACATAATTTAATTGGATTAAGAAGGAGAAAAGAAGAGATATTAGAGTGTATGTCAGATCAATTACAGATAAATACTTAATAATTTATTGACTACATCCAAACAGTTCATTTTGTAAATTTTAAAAAGTTCTTGTAATTATCTTAGAAATCCGAATAAAGTAGCTTTCAAACAAAATTCAAATATTTTAAAATTGAAAAGACCTTAAAATTGTCTTAAATGTATATTTTTTACTTCTAATAGTAACAATATTAGACTTATATTAGAATAATTAAGATTTAAAAATTAAATCATTTTTATTTAGAAATGTTGAAATCATAATTGATAAAGAATATACTTAGAATCTTATTTAATAATTTTTTTAGTTATAAAATTTACAAAACAAGTAAATTAATTGATTGAATAATTTATTTTATTTTGCTATAAATTGAATATTTGAGATTGATAGATAGATAGAGGTTATTTGATAATATTTTTCAATTATTAAAAAATTAGTTTTGTGTTGATTAAAAGTTATATAATGATAGAAGCAATTTCAATCTTTTTAGTTTAATTTTAAGAAAGCAATTTACTTATTAAGCTTTTTGTGCTGGTAGGATTGTATCAAATCTTAACCTACTTGGTATCTATTATTAACTTTACAGTTAGGTTATAAAAGCCAGGATTAGATCTTTAAGCCAGATTAGGGAAGAATAGTTGGGCAATTGTAACTGGAGCATCAGATGGAATTGGAAAATAGTTTTGCTATTCTTTATCAAAAAGAGGATTTAATGTTGTTCTTATTGTTAGAAACTAAGAAAAGACTTAGCCAATTGTTGATGATCTCAAAAAAAAGTTCCCAACTTTATCTTACAAAATAGTTGTTTCAGATTTTACAAATAGCTTGAAAGATGATTCTTTTTTCAATAATATTGTAGAAAAAGTAAAAGATTTAGATATTTCTATTCTTGTAAACAATGTAGGTATAGATTTAGCTGCAGGTGATATGTATTATCATTAAATACCAGTAAATAAAGTTATTGAAAATATTGTTGTTAATACTGTACCTTAAGCTTTGATCACTCGTGCCTTAATAACTAAACTTTTAAGTAGATAATAAAGATCTGCTATTCTAGATATCAGTTCTTTTGCTGGAGAAAAAACATTCCCTATGACTGAAATCTATTCAGCAACGAAAGCCTTTAATCTACATCTCTCTAGAAGTTTGAATTAAGAATATAGAAAAAAGATTGATTTTTTGACACTAACACCTTAAGTTACTTAAACTTAGATGACTAATGCCTAAATTAAATAAGGAGCTTTAAGTGGATATATTTCAGCTGAATAATTTACAGAATCCTCTTTGAATTTAATAGGAAGAGTATCATTCAATAATGGAAATTATATTCATTCCATATAAAGTGCTCTTATATCGATCATACCTGAATTTTTGTTAGATATAATATCTTACAAGCAAATGATTAAAGTTAAAAATGCTTATATCACAGAAACAAATAAAAAAAAATGAATTAAAATTAAGATAAAAAAAATTACAAATTTACATATTTTTAGTATATATTTTGTATGTAAAATGATTAAATTCAACACCCAAACAAAAATTTTTTTAGAATATTTAAATTTTTATAATTGTTAAATCTAGGGGGAAGCATTCATGAAATTTATCAATAGCAAACTTATAAATAGTTTCTGATTTTATTTCAAAATTTCTAATAATATTTAGTATATATATTATTTCTCTCTCCCTATGTTATTTATTAAAATTAAATTTTTACTTGGAATAAAGTTTTAATTTTTAAGAACTTTTGAAATTGATAAAAAAAATAAAAGAAAATATATTACAAAATACTTAAAATTTTTTTTTTTTCATCATGACTATTCCTTTTTTAATTAGTCATGATTTAAGCCTAAGATACATTTTGCTCCACAAAAGGGACATTTAGAGCAGCATCCTATGACTTCATTTATTTTTGTTTAAAATGTATTTAAAAAAATAGTTTCTAGTTTATCGTTAAATTTCTATTTTATGTTAATTTCTTACTATTAAGAAAAAGCTTCCAACATTCCATTTAAGAATGCTTTTTTTTAAATGTTGTCAAAATTTCCTGACATATATAATTTTAAATTATTGAAATCACTTGTAAATTTGTTAAAGTTTGATTTTATAAATTCTTCAAAATTAGTATGTTTGACAATCAAAATTAGAAATCATATACTTTAAAGTATCTTCTATCTATATTCTAAGATCAATCAATTTTTTATTGCATTACACTAATTAATTTTGTTTTTGTTTTATTTTTTAACTTTCTATCCTAATGATTTTAAGGATCTTAACTGAGTAGTCGAGAAACAAATTAGCAACTTTTTTCTTATTTAACTGATTTAGTATTTACAAATGTTACTGTCATTTTTTAAGCTTAAATAAAATGATAAAATAGAATATCACCTAAGAAAATAAAGCCATTTTTATTAATACTACTTTAGATAATTAGAGGTAAGGGATAACCATTTCCTGCCAGACAATCCCCAATTTACTTTAATTCATCTTCAGGGAGAATAAAGTTCAATAAGATAATAATATCTTAAAAAGTTAAATCATCGATTAGAAGATAATTTTTGTTCAAAGTTATTCTGAGTCTTTCTAACAACTCTAAAAGTGTTTTCTCAAATAAATCCATTACTTAATATAAGGATAAGCTGGTAGTAAAAATTATATTTCTCTTAAAATCTATTATTATTTTTAATTTTAGAAAACACGATTCCATTTAAACTAATCTACTTGATTTAAAAATTTATTTTCTTCAAACTGAATTGTTGCTTTCACTGATTTTTATTTCTCCATTTGATGGATTCTTTTTCAAACAATAGATATTTTATAGACTCTTATAGTACTTTTATTAAGCTTGAGAAAGTTATTATACTTAAAGAATCTAATTTAGCATTCCTAATAGATTCTTTTATCTAGATCCTTTTTGAGGCTGGTAAATTTTCAAATTTTTCTAAGATCAAGTCAAGCTGATCTATTTATTCACTAAAGTTTTAACCTTTAATCTTTTTTTAATGAATTTCATCAGCAAGTATATTCAATTAAGTCTAAGTCTCTCATACCTAAAACTCTTTAAATAGCTTGAGCTCTTCTTTTAAATAGTCTTTAATTGAAATAATAATGCTTTGATTCTAGCTTACTCCCATATAATTTAGAATCATTTTTTATTTCTATTAATATTTTTATTTTGAATCAGTACAACCCATTTCTTTTGCTAAATACTTATTTTATTTTATAATTAATTATTTATCAATTTTTATGTGTCTGTTAGGAATTTTAAACTACAGTAAAATATACTAATTCTTTTACAAAAGAGAAGTATTAACAAAGAAATTTCTTTTATTAAAAAAGAGAAATATTATTAAAGAGTTGGTTAATTTCTTAAATTATTGTTTAAACTCTAAAAAAATATTGATCATTAATTTTTTCTCTAATTCATAAAATGTTAAATCATTTCTTATATTTTATTAATATATTTATGATTTCTTATTGTTTAGCAAACATTTTATTTTTGAGAAAGGAACAAAATTTATTTTTTTCATTAAAATATTACCAATCTAAGAAATTATTAGGTGTAGAAATATATTATTAGCTCATTTTAAGAAAAATATTTAAAAAATACATAAAATTTAGAATAATAATTAAATTACTCTAAAACAATTTTATTTAAAAATTAATAGAAGTAAATTATTTATTTTATCTAAATATCTATTATTTTATTTTATTACTGTAGCATTACTTTGCAAAACTTAGAAAAATAAAATATATTTTTTAATATTAATGTTAAAGACTGATTAACTAAAACAGCAGAATTTACATTTAAAATAAATATGAACAACATAGAAATAAATAATATCAAATTCATGAAACTTTTTGGGTAAAGTACTGATAAATATTGAACTTCTCAGTAAATAATAAATAAGAAAAATTAAATTATACATTTAATTTGAAGTTATTATCCTCTTTACTCTCAAAATTATTTTTTTTGTTTTTATTTTTTTTATTGTTGTTAATTTTATTAGGTTATTATTCAAAATGTTAATTATCATCATCATCTTTAACTATTTTATCAACCTATTCTTTAACTTGAGATATTTGTTTGTTTAAAAAAACATAAAATTTGTATGAGCAAATGAAAAATAAAGTGATTCCCAACACTCCTAAAAATTTATCTTTTATTTTTAAATTAAAGATTGATTTTTACATTTTAGAAAAATCAAAATTTTTAAAGACTTGAAGAGGTAGAAGAGAGGTATTTCCTATCTTAGTTCCAAATATAAATACATTTTCACCATTCTTCAGTTAATTTTATTCTAAGAAAAATTATAAAGTAACAGCTAACTAAAAAGAATAAATAGACTGTGCTAAATCACTATCAAAAAATCCATATGCTTTTTCTTTTATTTTTTGATTTTTCTGTTATGGGAATTCGCATCCTTATCTTTATAAGTTATCTAGAAATTTCAAATTATACATAAGATAAGGTTTATTCTCAAATTTTGAAGTATTTTATTATAGTCTAGCTTATCCATAAATTATGAATTAAGTGTTTATTTTTTAATTGTCAAAGATTTAAGATGAGTTTGCTTTTATTTTTTCAACTCTTTCATAAGCTTACTTTAATATATCCTCTTAATCACCTATTCTGAAACCATTAAGCAATTTTAAAAATAATGTCAACAAGGAAACGGTACCAAATAAAAAAGACTCTGCCATTAAACTTAGACCACTTTTTTACTTTTCAGAATCATGAATATTTCTCATATACTCTCTAATTCTTTGAAATAAGGATTTTTTATCTTTAATTTCTACATATTAATCTCCTTAAGATTTGTCAAGATCTTCATTTGTTTCTAAGTAGGATTTTTTAACATCATTTAACTGGCTCTAATCTTTTTGAATCAAAAAATCTTAAGATTAGTCTAAATCCTAATGTGATTCCTACTCATTTTAAATCAAAATATAGCTTAAATTATTTTTGATCTAATCTTCAGATAGCATGGAGGTACTCTTACTTGTCATTTTTAATTTTTTAGTATAGCCTTTTAATTATTGTTGTATTTCTGATCTATAAATTATTAATATCTATTAGGATCATTAATATTTCAAAACAATTAATCAGAATTTTCTAAAGTTATCCAAATAGTTTTCTATTTCTTATAAACAAAGTCAATAATAATTCCGACCAGGCTTTTGATGAAATGAAGACCGCAATATAAAAAATCAGTAAAATAAAATTAATTCAAATATTTTTGAATGTAGATTATATATTAAGTCTTTTAAAAAAATATTAAATTTTTTAATCATAATTAAAACAATTTTTAATTTCTTTTAAGAATTGTTATATCATTAAATAATCAACAAATAAGTGAAAATGTTTTTAATTTATAATTTTGAAATGAAATTGAAGTAATAAGAAAATTCCTAATTTTTATTAAATAATTCTTATCTATTTTTTCTAGATGGTATTTATACATCATGAAATAACCATTTATTATCTTAATTTGAATAGCAAAAAAATTATCCTTAATTTAAAAAATAATTAATATGATTAGATATTTGTAAGAGAATGACTACTAGCAATAATAAGAGTTTCTTTAATAAAAAGTTATTATTCCTTTTTGTAAATGAAGAATTTTATCCTAAAATTTGATAAAGACTTGATAAAAAATTCTTATTTGTATATACAATTGAGTTTTGAATAAAATAACAAGGAATAATTCTTATTTATAAAAACTTTTATTAATAATTGTGATTCTTTTATTCAATTAAGAAAACTATCATAAAGTTTATTAAATATTGCTCATTTTTCATGAGTTTGTCTTTACATTATTTCATGACTGTTATCATTTTTATCAAAATAATATCTTTTATTAAGATTTATGGATCTTCTTAATAGAAGAAAAGTTACCTAAACTTTATCAAATAGTCCATATCTATATCAATTAATTGAAAAGTTATTTAGTAGAATGAGTATTAATATAAATTTAGTAAGAAAAATAAAAAAATAATAAAAGTTTTCTTTCATTTATAAAGAGGTGTTTATTTTAATTTTTTATAAAAAATAGTTTATTTCTCATATATTTTGAGAATGAGTTAAAAGAGAGAAAAAGATAAATTAATTTCTTTAACTTAGAATCCTAAATTTTTTTTGTTTTAGTAAATTAAATTACAAAATGATATAAGGTTTTAACTAGATTTTAGATGTATTAGAGGTGTAAATAAATTCATTAAATATGCTTCTTGTCCTAGCTAAATTTTTAAAGAGTAAAAGTAATAATATTATTAAAAGCTTAGAAAGAGTAAATTGCTTTTGCCAAGATTTAATAAAAGAAAATATTTCAAGTGAAAATTAATTGGAAGTACTTGTACTTGTGAAAGTAACGAAAACAATGATTATAAATGATGTAAAAGTCGTAAGAACGAAGAATAAGTAATTATAATATTATTTGTTAATAATCACATATAAAATATAAGATACAGATATAGATATTCAAGAAGAGAAATAAGTAAAATGAAAGAAAATTGTATTGAATGGAGATAGGGGAAAATTAACTATCAAATTAATGAAAAAGTTTGATAATTGAATCACTATTAACAAAGAAATGAATTAATCAAGACAATAGAAAAGAAGATAGAACAAGCCATTCAATTATATATGTGTATGAGATGTCATTTATTACAAAAAGAGAGCCTTTAAATGAATATTGCTGCAATTTATATTTTTATCAAAAATTAGATTTGAGACATATAGAGAGAGACTGGGAGATGATTACAAATTATAATTAAAGATAAGCTGATTATTGATTTTCTTATAAACATAATTAATAATAATAATAATAAAAGTCAAAGACAAAGCAAATAGTAAATGAAATTAATATTCGTTTTAGCTATTATTTTTGCAATCTTTTGCTTCACTAATTGCGATCAAGGTCTTAAAGTGAAGGGCTCCGATGATATTGCTGAGTTAAAGCTTTCTTTGAGCACTTAGGCTATTAACAAAGTAAAAATATTGTTCCAAAAAAATATTCTTTTATAATTATTTAAACATAATACACAAAAAATGATTCTATGTACAATTGATTATATTTTAAAATTATTTACTTAATGAATTATTAAATTTATTCTAAAATAATATAATAGCTCGTTGCTTTCTTAGGTGATATGATTGATAATTTAGCTGGTGATTAACCTCTTTCAATCCCTTTAAATGTTGACATTAAATAAAAGTTTGGGTTATATAAATTCAAGTTGAACAACTTTACTTTAGCTAATCACACTATTAATTGGAATGATAAAGCTGTTTCAATCAATGCTATTAAACCCAACGTTTTCTCAGTTGTCTTAAACAATATCTCTTTGAACATAACTGGTTATGAAGACATAGAATTGCTTTATTTGATCAAGATTAAGAATGTAAGAAAATATTTATTATTAATCTTTAATTCACTCTTTGATTCAAAACTTACATCTAAAAAATATAAGAAGCAAATGAACACTTTTAGAAAATTTAACTTGATAAAATATTTTCACAAAAAAAATATGAATTTACAAGATTTAATGAAAAAACAAGAAATAATATGAATCGTTTCATAAAAATTAATCAATTTGATATCAAATATTTTGACAATTAAAAAAATAAAGATTCAAAAGTGATTTAAAACAAATAGAATATATATGAAGGTTTTAACAATTAAAATAATCGATAACTCATTACTTTTTACACTCAAATTGAAGAAAACAAATCAATATTTTTTAAAAATAAAATATTTTAACAATTATAAAATTGATTATGTTTAACAATTAAGTCAAACATAATATCTAGATATGTTAAAAGAACTAGGAAATAAATAAATAAAGAGTTTTACAAAAAAAAATTATTTTCATTATTAGAAAAATTTCAAAAATTAAAATCACAAAAAAATGAAGAAAGCCTATGAATAAGTGCTTTGACAATATAATTTAGTTTAAATTCATAAAATGTTTTCATCACGAAACTGAATTAAATTAAAAAAATTTTTTTTTGAAATTTTGCCAAAAACTTAATAAAATATTTAATTAAAAAATAGGATGTAGTTCTTACAATTACTGATTTAACTTTATAAACCGAAGTTCACTTGACTCCTACTACTGATCCTAAAGCTTTGGGATTTGAAGCTTAACTTAAGAAAACTAGTTTGTAAATGAAACACCTTAAATTACATCTTGTTAATTAAAAGTTTTGGAATCTCTTAGCCTAACCAGTAGTTTGGATTATCAAGAACGTAAGGACAAATAATTATTAAAATTATATTTAAAGCTAACTTTTATTTTTTGTAAAATTAGTTAATCAACCCTGTAGTTCAATTATTTGGCTAACCAGCCATTAATAAAGCTTTAAAGACTTTAAGCGAAAAGCCTTTACAACCCTAGGTTTAGATTGGTGATTACACTTATTAATTTGATATTGATTTCCCTTAAGGTATTTAATAGTAACAAGCTGATTTGAGAGTTCCTGTTGATATCAAAAAGATTACCAACCTCAACTCCACCCAAGTATCTCCTGCTTCTTAGATCTATCCTATCCCAGATTACTACTTCACTAACCACACTGATCGTTATGATTTGGAAATTCTTCTTGGTACAGGAATCATGAATTAACTCATTTGGACTGTTTCTGACTCTAAGTTACTCTCAATGACTATTAATTCAGACAGTGCTATTATGAAAAATATTCCTCTCTAATTAAATCTTTAAGGTGTTCAACTTCTTTTACCTGGTCTTTACAATGAATACGCTATCCGTAAATTAATGCCTCCTACTACTGGAGTTTATCTCTAACTCTATGTTCCTAGTTAAGCTCCTGACGTCAGATTAGTGTAATAATTAACTTTTTAAAAAAATTTTTATTTAAATAATGATTTATTTTACTAAACAGAGCTGGTAGATTAATTGGTACAGTTACTGCTTCTCTTAAATTCTTAGTCGAATTAGATGCTGATGAGTATCCAGTCGCCGATATTTCCAAGTGCAATTGCGAAGAAGCTATCAATATTGCTGTAGAACTTTACTTTGCTGCTGATATTTATACTCCTGGCTAATTCAAGATTGGTGCTGATGTATCAAACTTAAAGGTTGTCTCTGCCACCAAAACTTCTGGAACAATTGATTTCAATGGTGATAAATTCTCTAGCAATGCTACTCTCTTGATCTACAATTTACTAGGAATTATTAACTAACAACTCAGTTAGGGTGTTGATATTCCTTTAGTCAGCCAAGCCAGTTTCCTTAAAAACCTTAACCTTATTTTCGAACAAGGTTACATCTTTGTTGATGTTGGTATAGACCCTAACAATTGAAATAAATATATTAAAAAATTTATATAATTGAGAAATTCAATTATGAATATAATTTTATAAAAAATAGATTGTATTAATTCAGAAATGAATTTTATATCTCTTTGTAAGAAATTTTTGTTTCCTTATTAAAAATTTTTAAGAAAAGATTATTTAAAATGCTTTATTTATTTATTATCCTTAAATTAATGATATTTTTATTTTCAGTTTTATTCAAATTTTTTAAAATTTTTTGTCTAAAATTGATAAACTAAAATAAATAAATATTTTTTGGGATTTATTTTTTAAAGATATTATGAAAATAGATTTTTAATTTAGAATATAGGAAACATACAATTGTAATAGAGAAGAAATATGATATAGATCTTAAATTAATCAAAAATAATAAATATTAAGTTATTTTATTACTTTGGACTGATATTAGATATTTTTGCAGGTTTTTGTCTAAAATATTTAATATAATGATGGATTAATGAAGTTTAGATTCAAAAATTAAATACTTTGAAATAATTATTTTAAGCTTCTTTTATCTTTAGAATATAAAATATTTTTTAGATAAGTAACATGAATGTTCATAAATATTACTCATAATAATTTTTTTAATCACATTTTGGCAGTTTGTAAGTTTAATTTTGAAGTATTTTTAAACTCAATTTTATGAATTTTTGAAAAATATGTCCAATTTTGAATTAATTGTCTATTTGAGCTTATTTTATCTCTTAATTTTACATATTACTAACAAAAAATAACAATTTTACAATTTATGGGTTATTTATTTGCACTTTTACTTTCTTTAAAGATAGAATCTCAAAAAAATGAATCATAAAAATATCTTTAAATATTTATATTTGCTTATCCTATGCTACTAAAATGCGATAGGAATATTTTCAAAAAAAATTATTTAATTACTTCTTTAGCTAATTTTAAAAAAAAGAAAATCAGTTTTTCTTCTTTCTTTAAAATTTAAAAAAAACTTCAGCTCAAAAAATAGATAGATTAAAGTTAAGCAAGTAACTTGAAAAAAATTAATGAGCTAGCTCTTTTTTTAGTTAAAATAAGTAAAATTACTTATAAAATGTTGTTAATTACAATAGTTGATACTAGTAACAAGTCACTTACAATTAAGATTCATCTTGTTGCTTGAGTTTTGGAAGATATTTTATTTAAGTTAAAATACATTTTAATTCTATTTTTTATTATAATGGTGTTGTTTTATTATGTTTCTAGTAGAAAAAATTGATACTTTGTGTTCTTCTTTTTTGATACGCAATTTTGATTAATTAATTTAGAGTAAAGAGCTTGAATATGAATCAAACATTTAGGCTATTTTGGCAAATTCATATAGATTTTCTTATGTTTTAATAAATTTGTATTAAATTAGTGGGAATAAAAACAAAATAAGCTCAATACATACAAAAGATAAATTAAATTAGTAAATAATACGATTTGATTTCAAAAAATTGTTTAAAATAAATATACGCAAGTATATCTTTATTATAAATCAAGCTCACAAATATTAAAAAGTTGATCTAATAACATCTATTACCAATGGCTACAATTGAAGGCAGCCGCCCTGTCGTCCACTTCCATAACTTAGTTAATCACAACTTCCATTATAATAGCAAGAGGGATAGTGTAAAGAAGAATCCTAGTTGGAGAACATGGATTTCATTAGCCAATACCATGATGGGTTCTAGTATAGTCGTTTTTCCAGTTGTCTTTAAAGACAGTGGAATTATTCTTTCTGTCATATGTATGATTATTATGGCTTTCATTCTTTTTAAAACTTGCTAGTGGTATCTTGAAAGCACTTTGAATTACGAACTAGATTTGACTGAAGTAATTAAGAGAGCATTAGGAATGAGATGGTACTTAGTATACTCAATTAGTAATTGCCTCTTACTATACTTTATTTCCATTATCTACTTCATTCTAGCATGTTCTTTTAGCTATCCAGTTATTAAAGTTATTATTGACAGTTTTACAAGCAATGCAACTGTCAAGAGAAGCGAGATATCCTTTGATAAATATTCATACTAGTGGTAAGGTATTGCATTAGTAGGATTCCTCTTCCTTCTTATTTGCTAAAAGAACCTTTAATGTATTTTAAAAATAACCTAATTCGGTATGCTCTCAGTCATTATTGTTGTTCTGTTTTGCTTCATAAAAGGTGTTGAAAACATTTAAGAAAGCGATGTCTCTGATATCCCCCTCTTTTCATCTAGCGTTATTACAATTATTGGAGTATTTTTCTTATCTTTCTAAGTCCACTCCCTATTTTTACCTATAGTGAAAGACAATGCAGTATAAAAAAATAACAGTAGAGACTTAAAAGTAGCTTATGCTATTTGTTTCACTGTCTATGCAATTATAGGAGTATTCGGAGCTTTTGCAGTTACAGGAAAAGAAGCAGTGTAAAATATTTTGATAAATTATGTTTTTTTTATTTAGAGATAAATTTAATAGTAGACATTTGAATCAGTATGATTAATACTGGTTCAAAATAAATCATCAATTTTAATTTCAATAGATTTTTTTTATTTTAGAATATATTTTTTATTTTTTTATTTATTATTTAACAGAGATGGTAACCCTGGTTCTACTATCCTTGAGTTCTATTCTTCAAAAGATATTTTTACAGTTATTGTTTAAGTTGGTCTTTTTATTTACGTTATTGGTGTTTATCCTATTATAGTTCTTGGTTCTCGTAACAATCTTTTCATGCTTTTGGAAATGAAGTTCCCTAATATTAATAAAAGCAAATTAGCATTCTATGGTATTACTATTTTTTACTCATTGAGCTCATTGCTTATTGAAATTTTGAATATTGATATTGGTATTCTTATTTCAATCTCTGGATACTTCATTAGTTTATTTGTTGCTATTATTATCCCTGTATTAATTAAAGTTAAAGGTCCTAAGACTGTTTTAGGTAATATATAAAATATGCACAATTTTGTTCACACAACTGAAGATTTGGATATCTCTTCACATGATGAACAAGACAACAAGATTATGACATCAGCTCATGAGAATGATCATGAAACAATTAAAGTTGATTTAGAAAATATCCATAATTAAATGAAAAATGAGTAAAAATCTTAAAAGATTGGTGAATAATATTAAATTCAAACCAATTAAGTAGGATCATCAAATTCTGATCAAGAACGTAACTCTATCTAATCATCAGATAAAAATAAAAACAAAAAATAAGATTAAAATGGTGAAAAGGTTACTTTACATCACCAAAGCTCTCATTAAATTAAAAGAGTTGTTAAGAAACAAAAAAAATAAAATTAATAAATCACTAGTGATAAAAATTAAGAGAATAATAATCATACTAACAATGATGAATAATTTGTTGGAAGTTATCACTCATCTAACAGATTATGATTTTCATTTTCAAAAAAAATTAGTTAAATATTAATTAAAATAATCAATCATAAATTTATTAAAATAGTTAGTTAACTCAATATATATATCACTCAATTATTTATATCCATCTATTCTTAAGATAATTAACAAAAGGTTTTCATTCTCTTTTAATTTTACTCATTCAATTTATTTTTACTTCTTTTATGCCACTTTTAAAAAAATAATATTTTCAAATAATGTATTTCCTTATTTCTTACTAAAAATAAATATTTATTTCATAATACCTATTATCAGTTTCCATTTTAATACTATTTTATAAAGTTTTTAATGATTTTAACATTATATTTTTTGCATTTTTTATTTTAAAAAATCATCCTTCTATTCTAAATTTGTGTTTACAACTCAAATTACAATGGATTTTATGTTTTCTAATTTAGATATTCATTCATAAAATTGAAGAATTTCATCTAGAAAGAACTTATAAACCTTATTTTTTTATTTTTCAATTTTTTTTTCCTTTTTTTTACTTTTTAATTAATTTTAACTTTAAAAAAACACATAAATGCATTAAAAAAATGGCTGAATCAACATCAAAAATGATATAAATTAAAACAATCATTAAAAATGGATTTTTTAAACTTCTAAATATGTGATATTAATATCTTCCCAAGAAATTTGTATTTTTGGGATGATCTCTGCTTCAAAAGAAATACTTAATTTACTATTAATAGAGAGCTTTTAAGTATATGAATTAACTCATATTTGTCAGTTGCTAATAAATTTAAGTCTTTATTTATTAAAAATGCAAAATTTATTTTGATTTTTACAATAGCTTAAGATCCAAAGTTTTGAGAAAAGAGCTGTTTGCTAATTAAGATAATAATCCTTATACTCCTACTTCACAAATTTTAAAAATTATAAAAATAAATATAGAATAAAGAAATATCTAAAAGTATTAAAAGTATGAGAAAAATATAAATATTTGGATGAAATCATAAAAAAGAAAAAAATTAAATGAACCCAACAATAATTAGTCAGTCAGTCACTGACTCACTAAAAATTCTTAATTACTATTGAAACACTATTTTTACTAGAGATCAAGAGTCAAAGAGGAGATATTAGGACATTTTGCTAACTCAGATCCTAATTTTGAAGAACTTTAAAAAAAAAATATTTAAAAGAATGAGTAAAGCATAATAATTTGAATTAAATCTGAATACAAAAAATAAAAATTAAAAAGTCAGAGGGATATAAAGTAAACCAATCAACCTAAATAATTTAGTGACTCATAAATTAAAATCTTTAATTATCATTCGAAATTGCAAATTATTTTTATAAAACTATTTTTACAAGAGTTCAAGAATAAAAGTTTAGAGATTAGGGCATTTTGCTAAGTCAGAGGCTAATCCTGATGATCCAATTTCACTAATATCATTTTCCCTTTTAAAAAAAAATAAGAATTGATTACAAAAATATTTAAAAGAAAGAAAAAAAAAATTTCAATTAAATCTTAAATAAGCAAATAAAAATTAATGTTCCAACAAAAAAAGATTTACCAATCTAAACAAATCAGTTGCTAATCAATTAAAATCTTTATTTATTCATTTAAAAATTCTTATCAAAAAACTATTTTTACTCGAGATGAAGAGTCAAAGCTTAGAGATTTAAGCATTTTGCTAAACCAGATCCTAATCCTTCTGTGTCAATTTTGTCAATTTTATTTTCCCTTTTAAAAAATAAATATTGAATAAACAAATATTAAAAAAATTAGAAAAGCAAAGGATTTGAATTAAATCTTATGAAAAATCAAAAATAAATTAATTAATAATCATATAAATCAACCTAAATTAGTTAATTGCTCATAAGTTTAAACCTTTATTTAATCATCAAAAAATACATGATTAATAGTGAAAGATAATTTTTACTAGAGGTCGAGAGTTAAAGTTTAGAGTTATGAGCATTTAGATAATTCAGATCCTAAACCTGAAATTCCCATTTCACAAATATTATATTCCCTGTTAAAAAATAAAAAGAATAAACACTGAATAAAAAATATTTAAAATAATGAGAACAATTTGAATTAAATCTGAAAACAATAAATAAGGATTAATGAGGTAAACTAACATTAATCAGTTGCTTATAAAAGAAATTGTATAATAAATTTTTAAACTTATATTTACTAGAGGTAAAGAGTCAAGGTTTTGAGATTAGAGCATTTTGCTAAGCCAGATCCTAACCCTTAGGTGCCCATTTCAGTAATATCATTGTTACTTTACAAAAATTTTGTTTAATAAGAATTTAAAGAAGCAATATTTAAAAGAAAGAAAAAAAAAGTTGAATTAGAAAACTAATAAAAATGAATGAGTTAAAATAATATGAATTAGATCTATTAATATTAGTAATTGCTTCTTAATAAAATCTTTCTTTATTTATTCTCTCAAAAATGAATAATTAAAATTGATTTTATCTTAGGTCGAGAATTAAAGTTTAGAGTTTAAAGCAGTTTGCTTAACCAAGTCCTAATCCTTCTGATACCCTTTCTCCAATTTCATTTTCCCTTTTACAAAAACAATAAATAAAGAATTATTTAAAAGAATGAGAAAAAAACATAAAAATATGTTTTAAATCCAGAAAAAAAAAATAAAAGAACCAATTAATTATCAAATATCCCAACTAAAATTAATTAGTCACTCATAAATAAAGTCTTTAATAATTCAAAAATATTTTATAAATAATGAAACACTATTTTTACTCAAGGCTCAGAACTAAGGTTTAGAGATTAGGGTATTTTGCTAATTCAGACCCCAATCTTTATGCCCCTACTTCGCCAATATTATTTTTCCTATAAAAAATTATAAAAATTAATTTTAAATAAATAGACACAAAAGAATGAGAAAAAAATAAAAATGGGAATTTAATCTGATAAAAACAAATACAAATTATTGATTAAACACATATCAAGTAAAAAAACCTATCTAAAAAAATAAGTAACTCATAAATTAAAGTTTTTATTTATAAAAAAATGTATAGTTAAAATTGAAACTCTATTTTTACCTTAACTCAAAGAGTCAAATTTTAGAGATTAGAGCATTTTACTAATTCAGATCCTAATCCATATACTCCCATTTCACCGAATTATTTTCTCTTTTTAAAAAATTGTTAAGATACATATTAAATTAAGATGTTTAAAAGAATAACAAAAACATGATATTAAATCAGTATGTCTATTGGCTTATGAATTAAAATGTTTAATTATTCATTCAAAAATAATTTGAAACACTATTTTTACTAGAGGTTAAGATTTAAAGTTGAGAGATTAGAATATTTTGCTAATTTAGATCCTAATTCTTATGCACAAATTTCGCGAATGTTATTGTGACTTTTAAAAACCATAAAAATAAATATTGAACAAAAAGAAAGAGAAAATTAAAATATAAATTTAATCTGTAAACAAACAACAAATAAAAATTAATGAATACTTGAATTATCAAATAAACTAACCTAAATTTTTTGGTAGCTCATAAATCAAAGTCTTTGTTTACTTAAAAATTTATATTTAATATTGAAACATTATTTTTACCTAAGGTCTATAGTCAAAGTTTATAAATTGGAGCATTTTACTAATTTAGATCCGAATTCCTATACTCCCGTTTCACTGATATAATTTTCCCTTTTAAAAATTATAAAAATAAGCATTAATATGATAAAAACATAAAAATTTGGCTGAAAACAATAAATAAAAATGAATTAGCCAAAGAAATTTTGAGTAAATCAATATTGGTATTTGCTGAAATTAATAATTAAAACTGAATTTTTATTTTTAATTTAGGTTCAGTCTCATAATTTAGATTTAGAGATTTGATTATATTAAAAGAAAAAAAGAATTTTACCAAAAACTTAGATTCAGATTTAAGTATGAAGTTAAATTAGAGCTTAGTAACTTGAAATAGATAAATATTAAAATATATTTCCACATCAGTATAAATTGAAGTGCTTGATTGATATAAAAAAGTGTTTTATATTTTTCATCACCTTTCTTTTTAAATTTTATTTATTTTGGAAAAAAAAAATTTCAAATTTTGAAGAAAGAAAAAAGTAAAATAACTCTTTGTAAAAATCCATTCATAATTTAAAAATGCCATAATAAGATTTTAAAAAATGAAAGTATCTCAAAAGGGGATTGCAAAATCTTCGATTTCTCTCCACTCTAAAAATTAACAAAAACCGAAGAGGAGTTACAATAATTACCTCAGACTTAATAAAAAAGGTAAAAACTAATGCAAAATGTTGTCTTCTTAATATTTAATTATAGTTTATCTATTTTTATTAGATTTATTTGATTTCATGTTTATTTATTAAAATTTAACTTTTATCCATTTTAATTTCATATAAAATAAAAAATTTATTTTTTCTTGTTTGATAAATGTTTTTCAATATCCTTTTTTTCATTTTTGTAAATTTTTAAAATAATTTTAACTAAAATAGTGAAATATTAATCAATTTTAATACTAGTCATTAGTTTATTTAATTATTTTTAATTTCTTTGATTAATTAATATCTTTGACTATTTTATACAATAGCTATTTTCTAAAAGATAAAGAAAAATAAGAATTGCAAAATTATATTTAAAAGGAATAGAGGGCAATCCTTTACAGAATACTTAGGACACTTTAAAAAATTGATCAGCAAATTTATATTTGATAATTGAAAAGAAATAAATAAACTCATTTTGAATATTTAATAAATGAATAACTAACTAACTTCAAGATTTTTAATTACAAGATTGTAAAAAATATAAATAATATTAATAAATGAGAATAATATTTAATAATTAATTAATTTTTTATTATTTTGGTTTGTTTACTCAGATTAAAATTAAGCCTTTAAACTCTTCTAAGGGAAGGAAGGCTAATGATGATGACAGCCTTTGTAGATCCTTAGGATTTTATCTATTAGTATCAAGGATATCTTTAATTACACTCAAAAAGTCAGTTTTTTCTTGTAATTCGCTGATAAATGGTTTGTCAACTGTGCATATACAAGCTATCAATATAATTAAATCTAATACTGAATCTAGTAAATTATTAGTTATTAATATTTTAAGTTGACCCACAACTACATTAGCATATTTATAGGATTAGTTGCTGTTTTCATATTCCCTGAAGCATTTAATTATATTTTATAAAACTATTGCATTTGTACTCAAAGCTTTAAGAATTTTTGATGTTAAATCGACAATTAAAATATTAGATTAGTAAGCAAATCCTAAAAATAATAATTTTAAAATTAGTTTTGGAACACTAAAATTCTTGAAACTAACTGAATTTGAACAGTTATTCAATATCATTTTTAAGCAATATTCTAGCATACCAGAACTATAATCATATTTTTCAATTGTGCTAAAAATCAATACATAAAAATCTTTTTCTTTACTTACTTCCTCTCTGCTTTATTCAAGCACACTTAAGTTAGTTAAACAACCTAATAATAATTATAATTTTTATTTTAAAAATAGTATGTAATCAATAGATGAAAACATACCTAAACTGACTTTAACTAGCTTGGAATCTTCAAAAGAGTTAAGACAAATCTTAATTATTGATGAAGAAAGCTTAGGAACTTATCTTATTACCAATTATCTTCCTTCTTCTTCTATAGCAAAAACACCTATTAAAGCTAGAACTTCTTTTTAAACAAAAGTTTAAACTATCTAACTTGGTCCTGTGGTCACTACACTTTGATTTTTTGTAATATAATTCAAAGGATATTTACTGTACTTTTTTAAAATGTGTGCTCTAAAATCTTAAAAACCAGCTATCTTTCTAAGAATTCCTACAGCTAAACCGAAGATAGAAAGATTTTCAGATTTTTAGATTTTAATGTCCATCAATTCTTGCTATGCTAATATTAAATTTAAGTTATCCATAAATTATGAATCATTTTTAATATCCTCAACAACTTCTTTACACTCTTAAGCTAATTTCATAATTATTATATAACAAAATTCGACTATTTTTAAGTTGTTTTAACAACTAACTAAAAGTTTCTTGCAAATATTTAAAACTCCACTTGTCCACATCAAAAGTCTTGAATCTTAATTATGAGCCAAGTTACTTAGAAGCCTAAATTGTATTAAAAAAATATCTTTAATTATATTTCTAAAATCATATTCTTCAAATACTTTTTTTTCTATAATTCATTCATTTTTGAAATAAATATTAATGTTTTTACCCTGCAGTTGCTTGGAATATAAGAATGTTTTTATCACCTGACATAAGTATTGCTTTAAATATTTCATGTGCTTTTTTGCGAATAAGGTAATCCTAGTTCTTCTTTGATTTATTTGATAACTTTGCTAATATATGAGTACAAAGAACAGCTATATTTTAATCTATTGGGTTAGTGTCTGAAGGTTTTGAATTGACCAAAATATCATTAAATAACTTTATAAAATTATTGATAAATTTTTATCTTCTGCAGATATTTTAAACTTCTTTTTCTTCTGCAAACAAACTAATCATCAGCAAAATAGAATTCATGAGCTATTTAACTTCTAGCGACACTATTTTTTGAGTCATAAGGTTATTCATATGAGAAATACATAGCAAAAATATATCAATATTAAGTAATGGGCTAGAAAGAGCATAAACTGTTGTTGATACAGATAATTCATCAGTAGGATTTTCAGTAGATACCTAAGATTCATCATCTTTGTAGACATTTGCACTATCAAAATATACGCTAATTTTGCAGCCTTTTTAATAAGCACTAAAGAGGTAATCGTATAAAAACTTACTCTTCAAAGTGTGTAAATTTTCTTTGATTTAAGTTAACAATGTGCTATTAATATAAGAGCTGCTTGATAGTATTTCCTTCTCGCTAATATTTTCTAACTTGCATAACTCAATACAAGTATCTATTTTCCCCTAATTAAGTGCTTCAGTGTATTACTCAAAATGCTTTTACATTTCCCTAATTTTACAACTATTGATATTAATTATCTTGAAGATACTTCTTATTCCTTTTAAATTTTTTAATCTTTCTACAAAACAATAAATTCTTTTTAATTATTCTTATGACAAATCAATTAAAATGAGATATTTATTTTTTTGTTGTCTTAATTGCATACATAATAAACAATCAAATCAATTAATCATAATATCGTTTTTTACTGTTAATTTTCATTTATTTTTTATTTTTTTCTATCCTTCAATAAAAAAACAAAAATATTAGCAAAAAAACACTTGTAAATTAAACAATAAATATGCAATTTATTTTTAATTTTTGTTAACATATTTTGTTCTGCTTTTATGAAATTTATTGTGAATTTATGATATGCAAATTTAAAATTAATAATAATGACATATATTTTATCCAAATCAAATTAGACATATAGTTTTTCATCTTATTTAAAAAATTAATTATCCACATAACTTTTCTGAAATTATCTTAATTTAAATTTCACTTAGTACCTATTATGGTTTTATCTTTTATCAGTATTTTTTTAGAAACATTAACAAGCCACTAATTTTCATTTATCAAATTTAATTAATTTCTATCTTTCAAAAGCTAAAACAAAAAAATTAGAAAAAAAACATATGTGCTTAAATTAATATGTAGTTTATGCTACTATGTCCAAATCGTTTATGATACTTTTGTCATATTAGTTGTTTTATTCATGGTGTGCTAAATTTAAAAATAAATACCTATGACCTATATTTAATCATAGTTTAACTAATAATTGACTAAATTTATTTTATATAATTAAAAAATTTTAATTGCCCATAAAACAATCGTATGATTTCTCTAAGTTGAAATTAAAAAAACAAAGCTTTATCAGCTATTTTTTAGATAAATTTAGTTTTAATAATCACTTTTTATTTATTAAATTTAAAAGCTTCAGAAAAAGTTAATTTTTAGCTATGATAAAGATGGATAAACATATTTTAATATTTAAATAAAATTTTTTTTTGTTTTAACTTGAATACTAAGATGTAATTCGTAATATTTTTATCATACATATTTTTTTTTATACAATAATTAAAATTTAACTAATCTTTTTGCTTTCGTTAATCTTTGTTTTAGTCTTATTCGTTTTTCAGTCAAATCGTCAAAACTCTTCCAACTTTTTAATAAGTATAAAAAATAAATATTAAATAAAGAAATATTTTTAAAAATGAGAAATATATTAACATTTGAATTAAATCTGAAAAAACAAATAAGAAATAAAATCTGAAAAGAACAAATAAGAATTAATGAATGAGTAACTGAGCTGAACAAATATCAAGTAAACCAACCAAAATTAGTCAGTTGCTCAGAAATTAAAGTCTTTATTTATTCCATCATTCATTTAAAAATGAATAAAATATTGAAACACTATTTTTACCCTATGTTAAGAGTCAAAGTTTAGATATTAGAGCACTATTTTAAGCCAGATACTAATCCTTCTGCTCCCCATAGACCAAACTTATTCAAACTTTTACAGAAATATAAAAATAAATATAGAATTGAATAAAGAAATATTTAAAATAATGAGAAAAACATAAATATTTAAATTAAATCTGAAAAAAATAAATAAGAGTTAATAAAGAGCAATGGAACTGGGCAAATATCAAGTAAATCAACCAAATGAGCCAATCTCTCATAATTAAAAATGTTTATTTATTCCATCATTCATTCATTCATTCAAAAAT